>CANUEZ040000189.1:2517500-2777500 GCA_948099385.1 Fasciola hepatica | reverse complement strand
ATGTTTGCTTGCGATAGGTAAAAGAGTGAAAACATCCAACACTGAGATTCTGAACTGGTTCCAAAAGGTTTCCACTGAGCAACGTGGCCCGGTCAGAACACTTTGTCTTGCTTCGTATTTGTTCCGTTTTTCAATACTTTGTCAATTTCTGAACCTCCTGTGGATACGGTGACACCTCCGCCTAGCTTTGTTTCACAGTGCAAATGTGCGGTTCATGGAATCCATAGATTATCAGCTATCTACCAAAAGCTTCTGGCGAAAAAATCACATGTATGAGTCAGTTTAATTTAAGGTGCACCCAGAAAGGGAATAGGACAATCCTTTTTTCAAACTGCTTTTTCGTGCGTGCACAATTTCATGAATCAAAAACAGTGCAGATGAAAACTCTCTCGCACGGTCCGGGAAAATAGGTAAAACATGTGAAGCATCTGGTGTTTCGTTTAAGCTTCACCAGTTTTAGACAGATACTAGACAGGTTCATGACCAAGTGCAGGGGGGAAGTGCTGGTTGGCGGAACTGGCTCTGTCGTTGGTACTTTGTGACACACAAGGAGACTCAACAGCTGACAAACCAGTTGACGAGGTCGCAGGTGGTTATCGCTGTGGCCTGGGGGACTGAGTCACAGTTGGTGGAAAATGTTTGACCTGATGGATGACAGTGTGGATCTGGTCTCGATGTTGCACATCAAATACTACTGCAAGGGTGATATTTATTTGAAAAGAGGACGTTTTCTGCAGATGATGAACTGCCCCGGGGGTGAACGTAATTTAAACATCTTTATCACATGACAGAAGAGGTTTCTTTACACGGAGAGTCTGCTCCATAACTATTTCAGTTGCATCGACAACGAAGGGCCATTTTATCTGTCCACTGACCATAAAGTAATGGAGTAAAGAAAGATACCGGCGAAAAGACCGTACATCGGATTAATACACGATTGAGGTAGGCTAGTTATTTCTAACCTTTGTGCTGCAGTAAGTAATGCGAACTTCGGTACTTTCTGATATCAACTCGGTCGAATTTTATTTGTGTGCAAATTCGTTTCACGTTACTGTTTACTGTTTACTAACTGTGTAATTGGTTGTGAATGAAAAAACGATAAAACCTCGCGGAGGCTTTAAACTTCGCCGGTAGTTTGCTTTCCAGTGCAATGCCAATCATTATGATAGGAATCCAGTTTCCGACTTTTCACATGTGTGGATATGTCGGCTGTTTAGTTGCTAACATTAGGGGCCGTGAGCCGATGGTGTAGACTTACAGCACACACACACACACACACACACACACACACACACACTTAGCAGTGTCGGATATGAAGCACCTTCGAACCTTGGGGGATGCAACAGATTAGTGGAATTCTCGCTGCATTATGCTGTTAAATCCGGTAGGGACCACTTACTGGAAAGCAAATTCCGAGTGCATTTGCTCGCCTTTGATAGTCATGCAGTACCGAATAGTGTGAGAATTTCACACATTAGAAAATGGAGCGGAAAACGAGACTCTGTAAAACTGTTTTGTTCTAAGAAAGCATTCAGATTTATCTACAGATACTCATACAAACCTATCACAGCCAATATTTACGAACAACGTGGTACACAGATTCTATTACTTTGTACTATTTACCGAAAGAAATAATTTTTGGGCAAAAAAACCCGGAGAGAATCAAGGTCAATTCTTCCTATGGTAAAAAGTAACACCTTTGTTCAGTGTGTTATATCCTCGGTTAGAACTAACTAAACAAAGACCTAGCTTAAATTGTCCTACCATTATGAACAACCCACAATGATATTGACTGTCATGCTGAACTGGGATAGTTGGTGTTCCACTTTAGCTTGTCAATCTCTCTAGTAGCACACGTCATTTCTCTCTATTTTACTCTAATCCAAGCGACCAATATTTGGTGCTGTTTATATATCCTTTTGCCTCACACCGGCTTATGGGCGGAGACAAAAAAGTTGTTGAAACCGAGAGAACGTACCTTGGCACACCACTGTGTCGTAAACTCAGTGCTGCCCTAATATCCTCTGTTGTAAGAGCAGCGGCGGCCATGGCGGCTAGTGTAGCTTCCTCAGCCGTGATATCTGTTTGCACACCGGTGGACAGTGTTTTGGAGTGCTGCGAAAGACGTTCTTCATTTGATGGATGAAGAGGCAGATCCGCACATGCCGGGTCTCTGATTGGTGTTGCGTTGTCCGTGCTTGGGCCTCGACGGGCTACTTCCACAATAATGGGTTCTTTGGCTTGACGAAAAGCTTGGATAGCTTGGTCGTGAGTAGCATTACGTAGGTCCTCTCCATTAACCTGAATAAAGAATAACAGAAAGAAGTGTTGATCAAACACTACCACACCAATAAAATCTCAAATATGCGGATCCAAATGATACCAAAAGCGACGAATTTAACCATTCACAAAGTGGACCACTTTTTATTAGTAGGTCCTGCTGGAATATATTGCCCAGACTTGTTCTCTCCATCCTTCCGGCTGTTCAGAATTCAGTGCTTTTGGGTTTTGTTACTAGTGCAACCGACGTGGTCTCGATTCTTCAAAGCAGCGGCTCATTACGCCCCTAAACAAAGCCCTGACAACTACGGTCCATGACTGTGTGTGTGGATGTGTGTGTGTGTGTGTGTGTGTGTGTGTGTGTGTGTGTGCAAAAGAGAGAGAGGGAGTCAGAATAAGAACAAACGTTTCGAAACCGGCATGATAGGAAATTACTCGGTGGGGGATGCAGTGTCTGTATGACTTCTGTTACTTTAAGACTCCATGGACGCCCATGGTGGAGAAGACTGAATAGCATATTAGAGCTTGTTCGCACATCAGGACTCTTGTGAGGACACGAAGCAACGGTGGTGGTCAGTCTTATTGCGTATCGTGGTTCGAAACAGTCCGGACCAGGTGTAGCCAGCCGCCTGTCCAAGCTCCCCCGAATCGACGCCAGCACAGCAAGGCAACTGAGATTGAACCATATCGAGGGGTTTTCTCTGACCTCTCATGGATGAACGATACGCCCTAGTCCGTTTGTTGGTAAGTGTGTGTTTCTGTATGTATGTATGTGTGTGTGTGTGTGTGTGTGTGTGTGTGTGTGTGCGTTCACCTGTATGCTGATGCATGAGGAAAGACACCTGCAATTGGGCCTTAGCGATCAATATTCATACGGGACATAGTTGCAGTCCATCGTTCCATGGGTCTGTCCAGTCAACCGTTCAGCGAAAGTCTCCGTTTCTTTTCCCCCCTTTGACTTCAGGATGATATAAGAAAGAATAAGTGAATGCATGATTGAAAGGCAAAGGAACGAGGATGTGTGCCCTTTGTAAGGAGCAATGTATGCGTACAGAATAATGTATACGGTGTGGTGTCTACAAACTGATTACTATCACCTGTTTGTGAGACTAGAGACGGCTGGTCGGAAATTGATGTGCGGGTCATTAGGTCATGAGTGCAGCACTCCTTTTGCTGTGCAGAGATTTATCTTCAAACATCAACTTTTCATAGATAGATGCACAAAAAGACCTTAGGAAAGACGGTCCTCCCTCGATAGCCAGCAGACAGATGTTGCGTATTTGTGTATATAATGAAAATAATAATGACAACCAGAAGATCACTATCCAAGATTTCTAGAAGGCCGTTTGCAACCTGAAGATATTTGTCATAGTACCGGGGTGGTTCTTTATTACTCACAAGAAGCAAATCGGATTTTGAAAGCCAAACTACATGGTAGCGCCAGTAACCAATATTCATATTTTTCCCTTGTTCTATAACACAATTGCCCCAATATTTTAATCCCCAGTAGTAAAATCACTTCATTCATTTATTCCACTGGGAAATTAATATAAGTCAAAGAAATGGAAAATCTGCTTGCTTTTTTCGCATCCAGAAGCACACACATCAAGCCACAGACGAGCCAGAGACACTCAGCTTACCGAGAGATTGCTCTAGCCGATGAACTGTTGTGGTGTGTAGTCAGCAGGACGCGAATAAAAAAACGAACATCCAGTGGTAGGCAAATCCCTATTCCAACGATACACCGTAACGGTTCTGGTTTCAGTCATTGAGTTAGCCTCGTCAGTCACTCTCAAACGGGACGAAAAAACATTTAGCTGAACGAGATCCTAAGGATATTTTGATAAATTTGTAGGACTTGTTGATGAACTGAGGAGACAGTATGATCAAAGTAATGGAAAATCTACTTGCATTCTTCACATCCAGAAGTCGAAGAATCCCGCAGGTCTTTCCATCTTAGCTTTGCCGGTGGAAGAACGGTCACGTATTTGAGAAGTCGCCGGTCCGATGTGGATTCGTATGTTGGAATTACGTATACGAAAACCGTGAGTGGATTTACCATTTCCTAACTCCCCGGGCCGTCAATAAATTCTAATAATTTCAATACCATATAAAATCGTCTAACATCGCCTAATATTTCAAGCCAACCGCGGTTCGACAAACCACTTTTGGTAGGAATTTAGGTGGAAAGAGATTCCACTTACTTATAATGAGGCTCCGTATGCAGTGTCAACACCCAACTTACCATTATAAACCACAGGAACACGGTATAGTTGTTTCATGGTCGTTAGGATTTACCAGCTGTAGTGCAGATCCGCCGAGTCTCCACTGCGGTTGACACCCAGGGCAAACGGTCGTGAGTCAAATCACCTAACCCCCAGGGCTATCTGAGCTGGCTTTTACAGCTTTGTCGAAAGCAAACACTACCTGGTGTAGCTCCGTCTTACCACTAGGTTTTTCAATGTAATAATCGGCTGCTTCCCACGCAGCAACCGACTCCTCTGATGGACGCCTTCATGTGTAGGGGAACCAGTTCAATAATGTCATTCCATTTCTGGGAACAACCTGAAGAGCTTGACTACTACATGGACGTACATAAAAAGGTATTTTATGTAAATATAATATTATTCATCACGCAATGGTACTTGCCCCAGTTGAGGCTCAGTAGGAACGCACTGACGGTAATAGCTTACAAGGACCAGACATTTGTACTTTAATTCCATGATACTTCCATGAACAGTAATACTGCATGATCAATCACTACATATCAAAAGGGAATTGTAACTGGACTTATATTTTGCTTGGCTGACCGTTCATGCTGTCATAAACAACTACATGGCTGAATGATGTGTATTCGCGGTTATAATGCAGGAAGGGTCGGAAAAGGTTGAAGAGACGGAGTTCAGCTAAAATCTTTTTGCAATACATGCACAAACTATTTTATTATTCAAAGGAAACGAAAAGCAATTGCTTGAAACACACAGAACTATGGATTTCATGAGACATTTGCTTCCAGAGATCAATTTGACCTCACTTTGCCCGTTTAATTTGCTTACATTTTACACCTGATTTACACCAATATAGCCCCGACTGTAAGACGATCTGTAGTTTTGTGACACACCTCATAGCAAACCGTTTTGAAAATCTCTGGATTCACAATCATTCAGGTTGTACAAATATAACAGATTCCGTCAGTATTACCAACTCGTCATTTGAAGACAAAACATCAATTTGACCCGAACAATGTCCTCCGGGTTTGATGAGACTGATCGACGCCATTGCAAAATATCACTGGAGTTCGAGTCCCCGCTCCAGTGCTTGTTGCCTTTTCTTCTTGGCGGTGATTTGAGTTCGGTAGCTTGAGCTGTGGTTCACACACAACGCACACACTCACACAAAACAGACTAACATACACAATGTGGTCATCCGTGAAAGTCCTTTTTCACTTTCTGTTCTGCTGTGTGCAACAAGCTGAGATACGATGAAGTTGTCCTGAACGTGAATCGTATAACGCTGGCATTTCGACTTCTGTTTCCAAAACCACCGTAAGCCCTGGTTCTTACGTTGTAATCACAAGTCTTGTCTCAAATCGGTAAATGGGATCGTGTAACGAAGTGAGGAAGTGGAAAGAAGGCGACAGAAAGAACTGATACGAGAACAAAATTCAATCTCCCAGTTAGATGCGAACAGGTGAGTCAATCACGGGACATGTGAATTCCTATAATCGTTTTTGTCAGAAAGGCCTCATCCGAATTCGGACTACTATCGTCAATTGGGGACACCAACAAAACAGACAGTGATAAGTGCCGTCAAGGGTCTTTTGGCCAAATGGCATGCGAGATTCGATCTGTGAACTGGTAAAAGTATCGCCCTGTCTCTAAACGGAACCTAGAGAAACTATTCTATATGATCATATCGTTCAGAAACACCTAAATATAGCTTAACGAGACCAAGAAATTCATTAAAAGAGCCATAAACTAAGACCGAGGAATCCATTGAAAGATCTGGATGGAAACCATTCGTTTTTGAGGTCGGGACTGTCCCAGCTTGTGAGCTAAATCATAAGCGACGGAGTTCCCCAATTCAACACTGGAAACGCGATGACAATTTGGGTTACGTGGTCTTTGGAGGATTCTGTGCATTTGACTGAGTTCGCCCTAGACTTGGAGCTTGTTGAGTCTGACGTAAAACCAGAACGAATGGAAAAGAGTTCAGCGCTTCATGTGTTTCCAGGACACATTAGAAAACCACTGACCATAAACATACCAAGAGAGGTCCCTCAGGGACCTGGGACGGTGCTTTATGTGGTCTTGTCGTTTATGTAAAAACTATTTTTAATCCACACGTCCTAGAAGCATAATTCTAGTAATCAAACCCGTCAAGAGATTGGAAAATTTCAAAACGAACTATGTGGCCCTTCAAACAGCATGTCCAGTAAATTACGTCGACATCGTTGGCTCAGTTCATTGAGGGTCAAGTATATGTTTAGAATTCTCGGTCGGGATTCTATCACGCCGGCAGGGTTACTCGAACATTGCATTTTTCGTTATTATGAAGCACCGTTTTCTGGAGTGTCTAGTTCGCGATAGATCATAGTATACGCACAGAAATCATACCCTCCGGTTTAAGTGTTACTCTGTATTTTAGCACTAATAACCTCAACAACGAGAGAATTTAGTAAAATTGTTCATTTCTGTGCTTTTGTAAGCATCTTAGCTTCGTCTATCTATATCCTCCGTAAACTCTGGGACCAATATTGCTGGTATATAGATTTATTTATTACTTCTGACCAAAATTTGTGTAGCGGTAAATCGGTCACCAAATCAACGCAAGATTGACCATTCACAAAGTCAACCAACCAACCAAACAGTGACCCAGTTATCTTCTCGGTCAACTGTGATTTATGACTGTTTTTTGTCGGTTGTTCAGTTATGGGACTGGTAACCAAGTGGGGATGTATTCGACAGCCTATCCCGATGATATTTCGAATCTGATCTATCTCGCCCCGCCCGTCATTCAGAGAGCTTCTGCCTGACTGCCCCTCAGAGAGCTCTTAAATGAAAACTACGGAGATTGTGCCGAATACTTATGGGGGAGGGGAGAAAGAGGGAAAGCAAGAAATTGAAATAGATTAATTTGATCCGATCGCTCCGGCTGCAATTTTAACACTTTCAAGCCGCGGTGAGAAGGGGAATCAAGTGTCCTGATTCGGTCGATTGATGGTCCTCTGCCGATTATTGGGTTACTAAGACTTTGGTAAGGTACTTTCGAATAAGCTTTTGATGAGGATCATTTAGTCTGACACGCTTATTTATGACCGCAAGATTTGCCCCCTCTGTTTGCTTATTGGTTGATTATCCGTCGCGCGAAGTTGAAGTTGCGTAAATCAATAAAGCATTTCGAAAGTGACATACGGTTTTTATAATTTCCCAATCATCACATAAGGTGTTTAGGCCTCAAAAGCTTGAATATCCACCGCGCAGATATCACAAACTGTCTATGCAATCCATTCTTATTCACCAGAAAACCAGCCAGGGCTTTAAATAACTTGTCATTCGGATGAACCCCGAGATTCTGAGCCACACAAATTCCATTCTTTCGTAGGATATTTTCGGAACCACGTCGATCAGTCGGAGCATCCTTAGTGGCCATCCGAATTTGAGAAGCATATTCAAAACGGCCAGTAACATGCATTCCTTTCGGTGTCTTTTCCAATTTGTTTAGAGGCAAATCAAGAAACGCGAGCAAATGAATTCTTGATATTCGTTCGCGATATTTCCGCTAGTGGTCGAGAAATCCGAACTTCAGTTCGCATCCGTCCACTGATGCACGAAATTTCTGGGTTTATCGAGAATTTTTGCTCCGGGGTCATGTTCTAGCTACTCTGCGGTAATACATGCCCAGTTCACTCGGGAATCCGGTGACAATCTGCAATTTTCATTTTCGAGTCAATAAGTGGTGGGCTTCTGTGTATAGGAATCATTAGTAGTAGTAGTAATAGTAGTAGTAGTATTAGTAGTAGTAGTAGTACCAGTATTGGTATTAGTCGAAAACTTTTCCTAACTTTTGTTTTAATCTTTTTCTTTATTGCATCCTCATTTTTCAAAAGCACTTTACATTAGAAATAAAGCAACAGCAAACCAAATTGTAGCAAAAAAGAGATATTCAGTTCGGGTTTGGAGATTTGTTTTACTCTTACCGTTATTGAGCGCTCTGACAATACTAGTCCATCAATTTCGACAACAATTGGCAAAAACGTTTTCGAAAATCATAAAGTATATCGTTCTCACTATAGTGACCGTGCTCTGCTAGGCAAATTCTTAAGTGCTCTGTGCGCACACGGCAATCTGAAAGCCAGCGGTCCTATGACAGAAAGCAACTTTTATTGCTGCCGATAGGGCCTTGTTCCAGTCACGGCCAAACCCATCGGTTTGGCAATGGCTGCGTTCAAGTCTACTTTCTTGTTTGAAAAATGGAAATCGTCGAAATATCGATCTTTTCCGGTGCGATTTGTTGGGGATTTCTAACTTAAAACAGAAAAAAGACCCCGAGGTTTTGACGTGGTCACTAGACCGTAGACAAAGCGGGAAGAATCAGCCCACCTACAAGCAGTATGGACTGATACATTTACAAATTTCGTTACGAATATTGTCCGCGGGTCTGAAAGACCAAAAAAGGCAATTTAGTTTTACGAAGAATTTCACCCAGCCCAGTGACCAAAGAAAACTATAACGTTAGTCATACATTCAATCAAACCATTTACACTCATCGTTTCCATACTACGTCCATGATACTTCTGCTGGTAGTTCTAACTCTAATTTCTCATAATTATCATTAATTTGGTTTCCCGGAGCAGATCGATCTGAGAGATGGTAACCTAAACTGCAACACAAGAAACTGTTGTTGTTCATGGCTATCCAAGTTGAACTGAACTGGACCGATTAAATGGTGCTGTTCTCGAAAAAGTAACTTGTTCACCTAGTATTCATCCACCCACTGGTTCATTCTGATGTATTGGTAAATGCATAACCTTTTGCCGAGTTTGTGAAAGCCTGTGCAAATCATTTTCACGAGGGGATTGCAATACTGTTTTCATTTCAGCCAACTAATGATGAGCGGACTTGTGATCGTTTCTTGTATTCGATTGACCTAGATTGAGATAGTCAGCTTCTACTTCAAATTGCCGCTTCTTATAGTGTTACTACCAAAAGGTATTAGGTAATTAGCAGTATGAAGTCCCTGTGGATATGAATGATGATATCGGCATCACAAGGTAAAATTCGGAGTTCTCGAACACATTTGTCCGTAGCAACAGATTAAGTTTCTGTAATCTCGTTTGAATCATAAGGAGTGTGTATGAATAAGGAGTTCACCGGGATACAATAGCATACCACTTACATCAAATTCAGTTCCTGTTAGGTAGGGGAGGAACACAGAAAAAATAAATCACGGGTTTTTAATTTATTGTGAAAACACTTTTGACACACATTTTGGGACATTTTCAGCAGATACTCACCACCTGAAATATTGTTCAGCAAGGCGTAGAACACAGACAGAATGTTTGGACTCCAGTTTTTGGCTGAGCCCTCACCACACACTGATATATGAATGAAAATGCCAGCTGCCATTTGGGACACCATAAACGTGATCAGCCACATCCGTGATGAAAAGAAACCTCAATACGAAACCACTTATCGAAGATCTCGAGAAGCCACCTGAAACTTTGTTTTTCATTGTCTTCCTTTGCACGCACCCAGAAACCATCACAAAAGTATTCGTGCGGTTAGAGATGTGTCTCTCTTTCATATTTCAGTCTCAACGAATGCATGTGATTTCGGGGTATCGACCATAACAACAAAAACGCCACTTGCTTTTAGCAAGTATGGAGCGGTGTCTGACATATGTGGCTAGCATTCAGCTTACTGGTTCAACAACTTTCCGGAACCCATCTCAAGCGATCAGGGGACGATCCACATGACCATGTTTTCTGTCATGAATGACAACAACATGGACAAGTTTCTGTGGGTCGTATTAACTTGCCACCTCTATCTTGGTTAGAAAGGTTTATTCGGAACAGTTTTATTGGTTCATTTGCGTGACTGTGAGCTTATAGGGTCAGAAAGAAACGGATATGGTGAGAGTGACTCCCCGAGAATCGACGGGAGACATGACAAACGCACGCGATGGTCTTTGGACACGAGTTGTCTCCGTTTTTTTCATACGACGCGTGCTGGTTGAAACTCGACAGTCAGGAGATAGAGCAACAAAAAGCTGAGTCACGCCTCTTTGAATCGTCTATGATCTTGTAAACTGGCATAAAACTACCCACATTTTTTTCAATTGGGGAGATTCCAAGGAGAATGGTAATTGTTTCCAACGAAGACTTTAGCTCGAATTAGGCGAGCACTTTCCACAAGAGTTCACACTATATAACCATATCAGTTTGATATGAGTTATTACTAAGCTAACCACAGTTTGACAGGATTTTTCTGAATCTTTCAACCAAAGTCAATTACATATGATTAAAGACACCTGTACAGTGCTTCTGTGATCTTCAGTGGTGAGTTAGGCTTTGGTACCGAATGATAAATCATTTGTTAACTAAATATATATTGCGCCAGGTGACAGGCAATGGAGCTGCTACAGCGCGTCTGTCGTGAAACATGTTAACCAACAGTCTTGTGAGTGAAAGTATTTCTGTTCCATATCCTTAGATGAAACTTTTCAAAATAAAAGAAAACGTATACAAAGTGGAAAAGCTCCAGACTGTGTTTCTCACTGCATTATATTGCCCTGAGGGCATATTGTTATAAATCCTGTTTTTCAGTATTTCGTTCCATCTCTAATCACAGTTTTATGATCATTTTACGCTGTATATCAAACAAAGAATTCGTGAATGGGGCTCGACGATTTGGGGTCTTTTTCGTATAAAAGTGATTCCACCAATTGGTCACTCACGCATTAGACCCAGGTTAATATTCTACCGCACGGATCCGAGTTTGATCAGCTAGGTTTGATAATATGAATATGACACTTGTTTGGATGTACTATGAGAGACGACTTGTTACTCTACTTTTCTAATATACAATTGAAATGAAATCGTTAGGTCCCATCACTACTGAAAATGGTTATCGACTCGGATTCTGGCTTGAGTTAATGGCCAAACCAAAAGTCCATTATGAACAATGGGGTTGCGGTTCCCGTGAGGAGGAATTCCGTGGTTGAGGAATTCGATTCACCACTACAACACAGCCAGTTTTGTTACACAAAAATTCAGTCGAACACATTCCCACTCAATGGTCACAGGGATTGAAACTTCCTAATATAATAAAAGGGCAAAGTTTACGAAAACTGTCAACCGAAGAATAAACTATTTCAATCCACGAAAGTTCAACACCAAATTGAACAACTCTTCTCTTAACATCAGAAACAGTTTCCCTAAGTAACTGTGCAATTTTTTCACAGATTTCGATGCACAATTGCCCGAACACTGCGTCCGGCGCGTGATTATCAAAAGGTCAACGGATTGGCTCAGTTTTTGGAGAACAGAGGAAGGGCTCCTTTGATTTACGGATCATTCCTGAATACGCATATTTTTGAAAGTATCGCAAAACACAGACCGGAGTGTGCAACCCGGAGGTGGGATGTCGAATGTGCTGTGCCATTCATTGGCTTAGGAAATGTCCATGAAGTCAGGCATCCGATGCATATGTTCATGTGTGTATTCCCTGAAAAACATAGGGAACTTTAGCCGTGCCTAACTTTTTTCTCCGGAGACTTGCTGAGTGCTATAAATTATATGAATCAGAGCCTTGAAAGATCAAGATGAATATACCACTTGACCGGCCGATGTGATTGGTTGCGTATGCATGGCAAATTTGAAAATAAGTAGATCTTTTACCATGAGCTTGGAAAATGAATTTCCTAAATTATATTGCCTCATGATATTTTGTTCGGAGTATTTTTGAGTGTGAATAGAACACTTATGGAAACGAGCAAGAATAGCACGTGAATAGGTCCGGTTGGCCATAAAAAGCTTGAAACAATGATTACATTTGTACGCATTCTTACTAATCAACTATAAGAGTTGTTGCAATTTCGATGAGAAATAAAGTTTTCATCGTCTTAATCGTAAGGAGCGTGCATGGAAGAATAATCCATTTTTAGAATCACACAGAGATTCTACCAAAGTTACTTTGTCAATTAACACTGCTAACTTTCAGAACGAGGACACCTGGTTCCAAATTTGCGATCCTAAAAATTGACTCTTTGTCCATTCACGCTTACTGAGCTCCAGCTGGGAGAGTTTTTCTCTGTTCTTTTACTCTTGCGGATCGGACACAATCACCCCCTTCCAAACGGTAAAGCAGAGCATCCATCACCTTAAAGGAAATATAAAACTCCAAGTTAGATCAGGAATGTTCTCTAGGTGGTAGACATAGCGTGACACTGGTTTTCATGATAAATTTGCTTGAAATATGACGGTTCAAATTTCGGCAAAGCTTAAATATAAATAATTTTTAAAACCACAGATGAAAAATTCACCAATTATGGTTCTACGCGCTCACGAATAAACAGTGATCTTGTGAGGAGCAGTACTTTCTCTGAATATTCGACGAAACAGGGGCCTAGATTAAAGTAGCAAAAAAATATACAAACACTTTTGGAGAATACCGTTTCAGATGGCGTTTCAATAGCAATTTCACGGTTAATGATAAGTCCATGGGAATAGCTGTCAGTTTATTTGAAATAGTTGGCCTTGATATCAAGGTCGTACAAGTGTCGTCCGTTTACCAAGTCAAGTCAAGCCAAGTCAAATATTTGCTTTATACACCCCGGTGAATGAATATTCAGCGTCTATGTCATTCTCCCATGATGGACAAAAGAGGATCCAGAAACAAACATGATGATGATATATCCTGTAAGAGAGAAATATTCTTTGAACGCGTCGGCAATGTGATTCTTTGAAGATGTTATTCAAATCTTGTTGTCAGTAGGTATGCTCTAACTTACTCCTTCATCGTGAAACAAACGAACAAAAATGATGCGTCGGATAAAATAGAAAAATAATCTTCAGTGTTCCAGAAGTAAGTCGATGCACTTTCTTCGCATTGGTCTCTGGAGACAAAGATATTGTATTGGAGCACAGATTAATTGGTGGTATCATCTCTGTGTTAGTAGACTCCGTAAATCAAAGCTAGAAGAAATCACTGAAAAGAGATGCAAGTTAACATAGCATTACCTGGAAAATAACATGTGCTCGAACTTTACGGTAGAATTTCGCATGTAATTTAATGTCTCTTATTTTTCCACTTATGGTTCACATTCTCACATATTTTAGATCGAGGTGGCACAGAACAAAACCGCTAAATCAGGGAATTCATTGTCATGTGCTCATCAATGAGAGAAGAGATAATCCCTAATGTGTTTACTAGTCACAAAGTATTGGATTTTTTATACAGCGCGTGAATGCACAAACAAGTGCCTCAGAAAACTAGGTGACCAACCAGCTTAGGTGGGACAATCACCGGACGGTCTAGCTGTTGACAGTTCGCGAGACAAAACGCATAGGGTCGACAATATTCTGAGTCAAGTTAGAAAAGGGATAAACATTCGATCAAGCCACAATTTTGACTATCGGCTGGGTAGGGGATCATTGCATAGGTACTGAGCAGAATAATGAAACGACGGGACTGGCGCAAGAATACGCCGCTGAATAACTTGTTCCGTCGACATAAATCGGAATGATACCATACAAAGCGGCGAAAAAGTCCTGATCGAGACAACAGGGCCTAGCTCCGTGCTGAATGGCAGAAAATGCAAACCCATACGGAATCTGGACCTTGCGGATCTATGATCTCTTGGGCTGAACATTAATACGCACGCATACGCACACACTACCCACACACATGGCAAATATAATGACTATGTTTATAAAATCTGTCATTCGATGCGGCCTTGTGAATGCATCCTGACTGGATCCCATGTAGTAAACTAACTGTTTGTAGCCATCACTGAAGCGGCAGTGAGAACACACACACACACACACTCACACACACACACCTACACACCGGCACAGGCCATCATGAATGTGAATCAACTTGAATGCTGTATGTGTGTGTGATAATGATGAACCTCGGTGAATCCACCGTCTTTGACTATATCACGTTCGCTTTCATTGATAAATGGATACACGGACGACCGCCCGGTCGATCGTTTAGGCCATGAAAGTGCATAGGGAAACTACTAGGGTGAATAGTTTGGTCTACATGGTGAATAAGCTCAATAGAATAGAGAGATATTCTATGGGACTGTGACCGAGAAAGATTATCAAAACACTTTTGTGTTGGCCCCGTTTAGTAATTTGATGAGTACGACGAGCACTGATCCGACGACATACATTTTTCTGATTTACTGCGGTGAAGGCTAACTGCTTTACGTTATTTCAGTGAACCTTCGCACAAGAAGCATTACATGGAAAAGTAAAGTATACCGTAGCTGCAGTGAGAAATAGCCTGGTCCTAACTGAATAACAATGAATATGCAACTGGATTTTAAAAGAAGAGGGAAAGAACTCATGCTCAGTGTATGAGGAGGCATGCACGTGGATTACAACCGGAAACGTTAGTTTGTCCTACACAACCGCACATCTGGCGTGCATGGTTTCTATCATTTTCAGAGATCACCCAGTGAGCAATCTGGCTGTTCAGTTGTCGGTGTTCCGTTCTGACTGAGACTTCCATGCCTGTGGTCAGTAACATTCGAAAGTTGTTTTGCGGGTAGGCTTTTAACAGTAGTACAAATTGGATTATTGGGCTTTTAACTGTCACGAAGCAGAAGTGCAATGAGAAGCTATGGGGTGGAAAAGCTTGAATCCATCCTTCCAGGAATCTCAGCTGCAGTACTGTCCAAGTGAAAGCCCAAGTTACATAAGGAACTCCAATTATTCTCCGTGGATTTTAAGGTTTCTTCTTCTAACCACCATACAACAAGTTAGGTAAACGGGATCAGTTGATAAATTATTTGCGTCAGTGGTTATGGTATTTTTCTTCCCAGGTTAGCAAAATACAACAATAAACTAAAAATAGAATTTCAGGGATATCTTCCACAAGCTGTCAGATCAAATCAGCTTTGAAAGGATCTGTCGCCATACAGCCGGCAACCGCGACGACATTGACCAAAATAAACTAGTATTATTTCGACATCTTGCAGCTAGCATTTCTGTTTACCTTCAGAAAAGGAACAAATCTTGGAGTTTCATGCACGGGCTGAAGACATTTCATCGACGAGCGACGAAACAGTTGTAAGTCAGCGTTAAACTCAACAATCAGGAACTTAGTGATACCACGAATGGCTGCTGCCTAAGCCAATAGTAATCAACTTTGCTGCAGATCACACGTGCTTTGACAACATTGTTTCTTGTGAGTAGTGTGTGGGATAAACAATCCTTTTGTTCGGCTGACTATCCTCTGGACTCCATCTTTCCCGCACAAACCTCAGGTCATCCCCCCCCCCAACCGAGCACTCGGATGCACCAGATTCGAGTTTGGCCCATCCTATGAAGAAGACCTGATTTAGTAGGAGGCATTCGCTCGGAGTTGACTTGACGGATACCCTCTCTCCATTCGACGCTGTCGGGCATTTCTGGCTGTCATACAAAACAACACGTGAACAAACTTAACTTGATGATTCGAATCACCCCTAACGGGAGAGGTATGACGCAGTGGTAACGCACACACGTTCAAGGTGAAAACGCCGGGCTTCAAGCCCTTGGTGCCGCCGAGGGTACTCATCACTGATGAACTCTAGCAAGAGAGAAATTCGAGCCTGGTTCTTCAGAGTGTAGAGTTGATAGAATGACCTGGGGTTTATGCGTAAAAAATGGAGTCCAAAGGATAGTCAGCCAAACAAATATAGTTCCTATATCATATTCGTCGTTCTTATTGGTCTGTAATTTCCGTAGTAGAAGACTAAGCCTAGAATTTGAATGGAGAAGTGAGAAACATAGGCTGGTGCTTTGCATTCTGGGCAATTTCGATGCATCTGGGCACACGCGTATTGCAGTCATTGTGACTTTTATATAATCCGTCGTGTAACCAATGAAAATATGACAAGCAATAAGAGCGAACCACCGTGGGATGGATGGAGACCAAATGTTAGGTTTCCAGGGTAGGGTCAAACCGACAAGCCGTTCATGCTGTTTGCACAGTTCGAGTTTATAATTGAGAATGGCTAGAGTCTCTGTATATTTGACTAGCTTCATGTTTTTAGTGTTGTACATGACGTTAGACGAGTTGCTTGGAATTGCACAGCCTTCTCACTGAATAAGGTGTTACGTAATTGATCATCTGATACATTTTGCTTCGATGATGATTTCACCACCGTGAACTAACTACCCAAAGCCTTTTGAAGTTGAGTTGCAATACGTTCATTTACGTGGTGGCCCAGTTGTATTTCTGTTGTGCTGACGGCTGAGCATCCATAGGTGAAGTGCTAGACAGTTTTATTTGGCACTGGCAGCCGCGACTCTTTCAGCAGCTGCCTTGTTATCAGTGTTCGCTCCTATCCCATCATTCACTTGAATCTCGTCATAGTTTCATTGGTTATATGACCGGATTTTTATTATATACTTATGCATGAGTGCAGTGAAAGGGATTAGTACCCCATTGCCACAAGGACAACCCGAACCTGAGACTAAGAGTAGAGAACCACATAGGGTCCCCAATCGTCGGATGTGGTAAAGAGCCGGACGACAATGGAATACTGTCTGCCATCAAAGTAAACCGTGATGGTGAGGATTCGAGCTTCAGACCACCGAGGTGGTAGGCAAACGCTCTAAGCCGCCGTATGTACGTGTACAGATGCCGAGAATTTTTCCGGGATACATTGTTCAAACCTATGTTTCTGACGGCTCTAATCAAATTTGTGAAGGGTAATCATAGTTTCTAAGCCTAGAATGCCAATATAGCTATCAAATTCTATCGGAACTTTGGTGATAAATTGTAAATCATAGCACGCATGTTACCTCGTTATTTGTGCACTTCCGTTGGTTACAACTATTCTGGAAGGATTTCTGTTTCTTAATAGTCCTTGACTTATTCGTCTATTGAAAAAAGGGGTTACCCCGAAAAGAGAGAGAAAAATGCCTAGTTTTTTAAAACATGTTAGAATTTGAGACGGTTGGAAGGTAAATGTGGTGCCCTAGTTCTGACATCTTAAGGGAAAGGAGAGAATTGAATGTTTCTTTCAGTAGTCGTTCAGTATAGGATCCATAAATAATAAAAACACTGTCGCTATCTTAAGTGCCGAGGCGGATTTCTAGATTAGAAGTTGCTTGTTTCGTGGTAGAATTTCATCCTAGCCAATGTGCGGACACCGTATCTACCTCTAGAAAGCTTTGAAAACAGAGCAGTTGATCTGTTTTCTATGGTAAGGCGAAGCGGTATTGTGATTAGCTCCGTATTTGAAATGCTGTGCCTTGACGGCTCATTTTAGAAGATTTGTGGACACTGTGCGAGATGATTTCCCTTGCCCTCCGTCATCACGATGGAAGATTCATTCATTTCGCGATTTACTACCGGTATTTCTCCAGAGAAATGTTCTGTACGACGACCGCCGTGTACTGCGCAACATTTTCGAGGTTTCTGTCCAATGAGATACAAGTTCAGTCTGACAAGAGCATTATTTTACCGACTGTGTCAGTTATGTCGCCCTGAAGTTGTGTCAAGGGAAACAGAAAGACTGCCGAATACACCTCTAGGAAAAGAATATCCACTGGCGTTTATCAGAAAGTACGTTCCCCGTTAGAATCCCAAACCGCGACTCTATTCGTTTGATTATGTCCAGTTGCTCCCACCCAAATACTGAACTAGTTATCACAGTGTATGGTTTGAACCTTCTATAATCGTATATAATGTGCACTAGCAAGTGACTGAGAGCGTGCGAAACAGATGGCCAGCACTAATTCCCCCTCAAAGTTGTTCCCGTGGCCTTATCTAAATTGATAAAGAGGAAATGACTGACTGTCAGCCAGGTAGCGTTACTACACTGATGCTGCACGAGGCATTCGGAAATCTTGGTTCAGAAGCTTCGGAACTCTTTCGCTTCGTAATTATTTATCATTCTTCTTTTTTATTGTATAGTCCTGATATAATGTTCCAATGGAGGGGTCGTGGACAATTAAATGCTGCAATTTGAGGAAAGCTACTTATGTCGGTGACGGTATTCTAACAAGGGTAAAAGAAGTCTGAATTCCATCATAACGGCCACGTGACCACCGCCAGCCAACTGTAGTGAAGTGGCTAATAATCTCATCCAAACTTCTTGATGAATGCTCGATTTGTGGTAGCACAAAATACTGGAAGTCATTCACGCCATTGTGCCAAACGGAAAAGTTGATAATAACTTTGAGGTGTACGAAAGTCACAAATCACACGTGTTAGTCACAGACTACTTCCGCACAATCACCACCAGTGATACACAAGTCCATGGCTGTAATATTTAGTTACCAAGGATTTTCGTGTAATTTTAATTCCTGTCGGAATTCTGATCTCAAGATAAGAGTAACTGGCAACTGGTGGTGATGTTTCCACTAAGGTAAGACAACGGAATAGAATGCCCGGAGCTGTCCATCGGGTTGGCTAACTTATAGTCAGTCTAAGGGAGACGGCTAATATCTGATTCCAAACCAGCCAAGAGTGATATATGACCTGTACAACACTGCTTGCCGTCATCTGTGGCCGAGGGGTATATTGAACATACTGGATGTCTGACCTCCCCAGAAGGGCGAATGAACTGAGAATTCAGTCACCGGCTCCCAGTGGGTTGCCGACCCTGCGATTTGTCCCGCTGCCTTGCGGGTTAATTTTTCGATAGCTGAAGGCTGCGGTTGTGGGCCCGGAAGAAAAACACCTCCTTCAGCTCGGGCAACCTGGCATTGTGGCCCCCGAAAATAAATCATACATAGGACCCTATCTACCCCTTACTCCCTGAATGCTCCATGTTTTATTTGGCACACCACCTAAAGTGAGGTGGGAGTGAAAAATGTGATACATAAGCATAACTGGTAATCAAAATGAAAGAATGAGTGTGATACGAACCCAAACAGTTGCGTGGTTTGAAAAAGAGGGTAAATGTGACCATTATCGTTCAAAAGCTTTGTTTCTCATGTTATTTACAGTGAGTAGCGATTTTTTGAGTAGGATGCTTTCAGCCAGGAGTACCATTATTAATGAGTTTCACTGTTTGTTGCATGATATAAAACAGTGTCACTTACGATTCATATAAAATGAGGTGAATTTTTAAACCGCTTGTTCAGCCGTTTTCTCACCGAACCGTATAGTCATCCTTGGAGCGAACCGAGCTCAGTACCCTGAAGTACATTATATATATATATATATATATATATGTATATATATATATATATATATATATATGTATATATATATATATATATATATATATATATATTCAACTCAGAGTATCAATTCTGAGTTGGTATACTGCAATGTTTTTGGGTTATCTCTCATCTCTTCGGCCTTCTTTACCTATCTAGCTCTCACCTGTGACTTCACGAAGCTGAAGCATACATCGGTAGTCAGATCCGGGCAACTTGATCGACAGGTAGAATAAACCAGATAACTAGGGTAACCGGGGCCGCAAAACCTTGCTCAGACAGTGGTTGCCATGCGAAGAGATATAATGCATATTCAAATGGCTGTGAAGTGAATCTGTCGAACCAACAGGGCTCAATGGAACCCTGAGAAAGATTCAGCTCAATCGATAATCAAACCAGCTTTTAGGGACTAACCAGCAACCTTGCACGAGCAAACTGATGAGTTTCTGTCAGCAGTTGGTTGTGCAAAGGCTAGAGGTGAGCCCTCGAAATAGAAGCCGAGTGACTCTTTGGACGTCTCTTGTACCAAACACCCGTGGAATTTCATGTTCATGACATGGTAAAGCCGGCTTATCCTCGGCAAGGAGCCAGCCGAGGTACATCAGGGTGTATATATATATACAATACACATAAACATGTAGAGGTGTGGAGTACAAGATATGTTGCCGCAAAAATACACAGTAAGGAAAAAATGGAAGAAAATAGGAGGAAATCTCTGTGAACCTCGAATACAATACTTCCGAAAAGTATCCATCACTAACCAGGACTCTGAGTTGTATCTAACCCGATCAAATATGGTACATATTTCGAAATGTTTCCGTGTGCGGAACTTTGTACACCTACGTGTCTGACAAACTTGTCTGATCCACTTTCGTATGGATCAGTTGTGGCAGTTAACCGGGACAGTATTTGTTGAACCTAGTGATTTGGTTTCAATACGACGGCACTGGTGTCATTTAACCGCCAGACACGTCGATTTCAAGACTGTAGTCTAGCTGAGCGCTATCAAGTGGGAACCAGATATAAAGAGCTCCTTGGTGTATGGTCAAAAACAGGAAGATATTTGGTCTATGAAGGGTTGAATCTCGGTAAAGTCAGATAAATGTCATCTTGCCGCGTATTAGCGGTGTAACGTCAACATTTCATACCATCTGTTTATTTGAAGATTTACTACATTCGCGGCTGTTTCTGATACATAAGCTAGAGGAAACGTGTGCAGAGGAAGCTTGTTTGCACGGAAAGATCGTGTACCAAGGATAAATTGAGATAAGCAAGTAAAACGTCATTCCTTATCAAACATAAGCATAAGAAGTCGGTTTTTCAATCTGAATTGCTAGCTTACCATTAGACGTTCAGCACGGAAGTATTCTAAATGGCCTCGCATTTATGCAAATCTGCTCCAACTGACTAACTAACTAACTAACTAGCTAACCAGAATGGTAGAACAGGTCATTGAGTTAAAGCGGCAATTAGCATACGTGTTCAGCACGTAAGTAGAATCAGTTGAGAGGTTAAATCAAATACCAACTCACCACCGAAGCGGCTGGTTGCAGTTGATTAAGGAGAGATCAAGGGTTCGTTTTATTATCTCCAAGGCGCCACTGCTGTCCCAAATCGGGGGTTCAAAAACGCACCGCTGCATGAGTGATGAACGCGATAATGCTCGTAAGTGCATTCTTGACGCTAGTTGTGGAATGATTTTGAGATGGACAGACCTGTTTACAATCGTTATAGGTTTTATGGTATGGGATAGAGCACCTAATTCACTGGAGTGAAGACTGACAAACGATGGAAACTTACATTCAGCGATGTGAGCGGCAAACATTTCCGCCAGATAATCAGATAGATATTCCGAAGATTAGTTTTGTAATCGGGTCGAGAAAGAGCAACTACAATTACGAAGAAAATAACCTAACGGATTTTCTGCAGTACTGCCTGTGAACTGAGCACGGCGGAACAGCATACCTCAGGGAACTCTGGAAATCTTTTCATTCTATAATATGTGGATGTAAAATATCATTACCGATGGACTAATCCATGATTACATTGCTGGGAATTATAAGCCCTTCTTATCGTTATTCTGGTTGAGTTGCTCTTGCTGGAAGATCTAGAGTAGAGGGGAAAAAGAAATTAGAATTCGGATTACCGCTGTTTGTTGCTTTAAGTGACGAGGTCGAACTTTGGTTTGATCATTCAATCAAGTGTGGGACATGCCGTAGTTTCCGAAAAAGGGTACACTTAACTTCACCGGTAGTTAGACTAAATCTGACTTGAGCTCACGAGCGATGATATGACCACGCAATAATGATAATTCAAACAAAATTATATTTTTTAATGTCAAACATGAAGGGATGGAGAAAATTTTAATTCAACCTCTTCCAACCTTCATAATATTATGTTCAAATAACAAAATATTACGCTGAATGGATATACCGCGGAATAGTCCAGTACTACTTTTCTAGTACCCATTGATATCAGATGAACTCAAGCCTTCCGACATACACACTAGGAGAGGAATTTATTCACCATCGCATAATATAACAAACATCTGTTTACCACCGGAAATGCAGGATACAAATACCGGGTCAGCTAGGTAATGCAGCGCAGTATTGAACCGGGAATGAATTCTTGTTCGTTCCAAGCTCTAAGGTAATTCAACTAAAGCTAGTGACTTAGGAGAGCAAACTACCACAGAATGACTACTAATTACGGAAGCATTCGTTTTTCTTTCTGCCAATTGTTCATGGGCCACGATTGGTGCATTGCATTTACGCGTAAATCATTCCCTACGAAATTAACACGAACTAGTGAAAACCGATAGAGTTATTCTGCAGATGTTTTAATTTTGTCGGGAACGGTCAGCGTTTTATTTCCGCCGATTCCTGGGTGGTGCACTGAATTGGAATTTCCATGCGTTTCAACAATGATGCACACGATACAACACCCGTACGTCAACTTGGTTGAACTAAGGCTGGTCAGGATCCAAAATATGACGGACTCATTTGTGAATTCCATACACGGTATTCTCGTCGGATGGATATGTGTTGACACTGAAGAATCCTTACAACCTAACCCCAACAGCTCAACAGCGTTTTCTTCTATCTTCAGTTCTGAGCAGAGTAAAGATACTTTATTATTGATTTATGATACGGTCGTTAACCTTACTGTCGTGAACTTTTGGAGGAACAAAGGAAGGTGTACTCCACAGTCTTGGGGGTCCACCACACAATCAGAAATTGCAGGGAAGCTTGACCCTGACATCAGTGTGAGTGGAAAATCGAATGAATTTCCGAAAATGTTCCGTCTATCTGACTTGCCATAGTTTCCCAAACAGTCTGACTTACGAATTTATCAGGCCGTTACCGTTTCTCTTTTTGATTGTGATGTATAGAACGTTCGTTTGTTCACATGTTTAGGCTTAGATGTGCTTTGAATTTTGTGTTGGAGTGACGTGTGACTTTTTTCCTTCCTGTTTAAACGAAGCAAACTGGTTGTCTTGTGCTCACATGAATAGAGAATGCAGCAGTACAGAATATATCCGAGGCTAATATGAGAAATGATTTGACAGTTTCTAAGGGGATTGGCACATGCACGCGCACAGTCGACAGCTTTCAATACGAGGTAGGATGCGACTGCCACGAATGACGATCACTGGCTAAGGGTCACGAAAGAAGCAGATGCTCGGTCAGACCAGTCAAATGACATCGATGTTGGAAACAAACGAAAGCTTCAAGCAGGATATAGTTGTCATTGGCGCCATCGACTTATTATCGCTGCTTGAGCTTCGTACACCGATTCCCAGCCGATTGGCCAGTCGACTGACTCCTATCTGTTTGTCCGTCAATCTACCAGGTTGATTGATTGGCTAACTCACTGGTTGACTGAGTAACTAAAAGTGGTACATGTTAAGCATGACTTTACGAGATTGATGAAGTGGAAAATGACTCCCCTCGTAACTAATTACAACAGTCGATAGTCAATAACACCACTATCAACCGATAAAGTTACCCAAAATTAACCGTTGTGACGGATATTCGGACCTAAGTTCTGGTGTCAAAGTAATCTGTTCCCAGAGATATAGAATGAACCCGTTTTAGGATAACAAACTTTGGCCAAATGCAGTGCAAACCGTTTTAATATAGCTGCCTGCTGTTCAGATCAGCCGTCTGAAAATATTCTGAGTTCTGAGTAGCCAACAGATGCAAAATGATATTGACCCTTGGGGCTTATGTGCGGAACTATCACCAAGCCTACTCATAGCTGTAACGGTTTGTAAGTAAGCCACATACATACGTAAGTATGCTTTGAGGGAGGCACAAATTAGTGCGTTTCCAAGGTCTTACGTGATGGACGAAGTGTGCTAGTAATTGCTTTCGCAATGTTCAGATTCTGCAATCGAACAGAAATGACTCCTGCTCGTAAAATGGGTGGTGTGGCATTGTATCTGGATGGCCGGACAAAATTTCCGCTAAAGCACGCAAATGATTTCGCGGTTGTAGTCGCCTATCAGGTATGCGTACACGGTACTCTGCCTAATCATCCCTACACTGGAACAGTCCACCGTTGATTTACAGCTATAGTCCCATTTAAATCGTATGCAGCCTGCATGGATGAAGACTATATTTTATAACCACACGGTGATTCTTCAAAGTTCCCCTTTGAGCCCAGACCGAGGGACAGCTATCTCCGACGTGATTATACATGTCCAATCTGGATGGATACAAGCAAATGAAAACCTCCATGAGCCGGAGCTCAATAAGTGCACCAACTGCCTTCACACACTCACGCCAACCAAAAGCCTATATGGTGGCCTACATTCTACAGTTACTCTATGTGGCTAACTCTCATGGGTAACACTTGTTGACTGGTTGAGAAAACAGTCTGGTATCTCTAGGGTGAGCAAGCTCTTTGCAAGTCCGCAGAGGAACAGAGAGAGATCGAAGGTGTAGAAGATGTAACAGTCAGGTCAATAAATTGTCGGAAGAATTTGACTGAATCTGTGGCTATTCAGTTTGCTTAACCGAACGGGTAGCAAGTAGAATTGGCAATGCTTCGTCGCAGATTCTAATCCCGTTGAGGTCCTTGAGGATATGTATTTCGGACGATTTCTCACACGGATGATTTAGCTGTACGATTTTCCCATGGTTATCACAGGTCAGTTTAGCGGCAATATTTAACAACGAACTAATTCACTAACGTCTCAAGAACTAGTGAGAACCTCCCGTCAGTTGTTTAATCCCAGATGCTGTTCGATACCCTGATTTATCCACTCCTCATTCGACCATTTTGTTTGCCTTTTCGACTCATAAGGAAAAAAGCGACAAATATTATAGCAGTAAAACAAAGGCCATCGACCTTTCATGATTTAAAGGTTAAAGGCATCGTGGAAACAGTGCTAGTGATTCTTAGGACGACATGAACTTCCAAGTAACGTGACTGACGTGCCATAGGGGAGTTACCGTCACGAGGATCACCTTACGATTTTACATCAGCATCGAACTGGACAAGTGTGTAGACATGGGTTAAATCTAAGTCTGAGCATTGCCTAAGAGACCATCCCATCTCAATTTTTGAAAAGATAGTGGAAAGTTGATTCAAATCACTCCCATTTTGGACAATATATAGTGAAAATACACACTAGTAGGATTTACTCATGATTAGTGGAATATGTTCGAAATATATGCACAGACAATTTGGAAAATTTTATTTTCATTTTTCTCATAGACTTTCAAGCCTGTATGATTTTTAAATAACTCGCATACTGCCTCACTTCTTCAAAGCTGTAAATCAGGATTAATAGCAGGTCCAATAAGTTGGGTATCCCCAAAGTTCTCGAGAGAATTTCATTTCATTCTAACCGGGTACTTACAACAGAGGATTTACATCTGTTGCTTAATTAGAAATGTGTAGATGTGACATTGAAGTCAGTTCCATTCACAGTTAATAATTGGAGTGAGTGAACTAGTCGAACATTTGTGCCACATGGTTACCATTTTTTAACTTAGCTAACCACAGCTAATAGTCCTTTTGTTTTAAAAGTACGTATGACTTCAGCTACAAAAAGAGTTTAGAAAATTATTAAGAATAATTTACCGAAAACATCCTTTTATGAGGGCACAGTATGGCTCATCGGCGTTTCTTTAGCAGTCAGTACGTCAACACCGGTCCAAAATCTAGATTACGGTTTGAGCGATTGACATCATGAAAAACAGCACAAAGGATCAATAAGACGAGAAGGGATTCCGTCAAGTGTTGGTTGACCTCATCGCGAGTTAACTAGTCAGAAAAGATGTTACCCAGTGCCAGTTCAGACCAATTAGTTGCTGTGGGGACGATTCGAAGCAATGAATCTTGCATCCTACATAAATTTTCCTGTTTCTTCCTAATAAAATGGGATTCGTTCGAAGCCAGAACGGTTTTCTTACCAGAGCTAGTGAAAGGCTGTAGAACATCTTTGACTGACGAATCAGGAGTAAGTCAGTTAGGTTCCTGATTTTTGGTAGAAGTATGGATCAGTATCAACTGAATAAATACTGACATCATTTTGAACAAGTAACAGATGTGATGGGCACTGCCGCGACTCTTTGTCTCGTCTGGACCACACGCATATTTCTGCATGTGCATCGTTATGTAAAAGCAATCCAAGTAAAGTTCTCAAATAATAAAAAACAAATCAAGATCAAATGATTACAGTCCATTACTCAACTACTCCGCCTTACTAACTTGATGAAAGAGAAAGGCAAATGTAATAGTATTGGATTGGAAAATTAGTATTTGCTTTTACACCCAAGGGTTTTATTTTCAGGCTAGGTGGATCACGTGGGTCCCTTGGACCGATTTGGCCCAGAAGACGACGGCCGATGCTGACGGACCACCTAATTTTGTATGGAAGAACGAAAAAGCAGGGCTATTCAGTTATTGGCTGATTGGAATTGCTTTCATTCCGGTCTCAAATGGGCTGTAGTGGTCTGAAGGTTTCCTTGTGAAGCCACCTTTCCGTATGATAAAAGTGAGTCACAAAATCACTGGATGTGTGACCACCCGTCGATTTTACGACGGTCAACCATGAAAAGTGAAATGTACTAGGCAAATACAGCTATGGAAATTTGGGAAAAATCACTCGGAAAACTTTGAGAGCAAACTAACTAACACCAAGCAGGACGGCGAACTAGATACTCAAAATGTATCAAAACGAGTGTCTCATTGAATGCCTGGATATTTCATCTCATTCTAATAGTCGTTATCCGACCTGACTGTGGGATGTAGGTTTTAATCAGTTCGGTTCTTGCAACGGGAATCGGCATTCCTAAGGACCATCACATAAACGAATTTCCTTCAGAAATTTAGGGGAAAATATCAAGTTCGAACGAAGATTCTGCTTGGTTCTTATTTGGCGAAAGTTACCTAATCAGAAAGCAGAACCTCGTCTACCTCAGTGGAGGCCGCATTTAAATAACCTAATTGAGAGTAATCACGATAAACTCCGCTTAAACCAGGAAAAACTGTATGGCTAGAAAACCTACACTGTCCCAGTCATTTAACGCAGTCTGTCAAACAAATGGGAATGCCACCGATGAACATGCGCTGCGCGTACAAGTTGATCAGTCAGTTGTTTTGTGCTATCTTTTATCTATCTACTTACTTCCGTTTATTACGTAATAATGGTACAATATTTCAGGAAGAGGGTCGAGGCAGATTATGGAAAGTGACCGGCTGCAGAAGCGGGATTCGAACACGAGACGGAGGGGTTGGAAGACCCCCCCCCCTCTCGTGATGACCGTTTGACCACGGCCAGTCAGGAACTTGCTTCACACTCCCAAGTGTGGTACAGTATAATTCTTATTTTTCTCTGGCATTTTGTATTGTCATTTAAATTAGTACAACAGTAGAGACAACGAGAGAAGTATTTTCTCAAGATGCTGTTCAGGAGAAGCTCTCCCGAAAAGGTGGTCTTGGAGTGATGTTTTCACCAGCAAGGTGGCAAGTCATGCAGCACCAGCAATCGGTGAGACATGCAAGAGAATATGAATCACTCTTGTGGGAGTCAAGGTTTATGATTTCTGGTTCTAGCTTTTTTACTGTTCTATTAAATTGGCTGCCCAAATGTATACATTAAGTGCACTCAACACCGATGCCGATACCTAGTGTCGAATGATCGTATTATCATCACCGAAAAGTAGTATTCTCAGTGACACTTTTCTTGTCTAAGCCAATAAAAATTCAGTCGACTGAGCGAGGGCCTGAGACTGAGCTCTATCAAAATCTGACTATATATTCCCTTTGAATTAGAAGCTGGCTTAGAAACTTAGAAGACCCTCTGTACCATTACAAAAGAATGCTAACTTACGTGGTTTTGACATGTAGTGGAATCACAAATTTAGAAACTGTAGCCAAATGCCAGCGGTTGCAATTATATTATCCAGATAACTGCCAAAGAATTATCTATAACAGTTAATATAATCTATCTCGGAGCACCATCGATGTGGGGAGAAAATGTGGAGAAATCCTCGCAATACTAATTTATGAATGAAAACAAAACCTGTGTTACCGTATTACACAACGAAATCGATGGTTTGCCCCTTAGAGGATTTAACCAGGAAACAGGCAATACAAATCAACCAACAGCACGGTATTTACGTGTGACTTTCCGTGTCTTCTAGGGGACCAGTTATACGGGTGCTGAACACCTATTGACCATTTCTAGTTTCATTTCGGAGCTTCGACGTCAACCTTAGAGAAGTTAGATTGCGCAGTTTTCTGAGTAAGTTGAATAATTACGGTAGGACTACCCATTTAACCATCCATCACAGGTATACCATTTATCCATTTGTGTGCACCAATATCAACGGGCAGATTGCATGAGTAGCTTCTGTCAGTGTCAAAAAAGAAATTACGTGGTGATTTTCGCTGTATTTGTGGAAACAGGACAAGCGTGAACATCACTATTTACTAATTTTATTTATTATTTTGGACGTAAAATGAATAACCATTCCGGAATGTGAGTAATGTATGTACTTTTCTGGTTGCCAGTGTGCTACCATGACGTCGATCAATTAAAATTCAAAAAGTGGCCGAAAATCGGTAAATCCATCTATTCCCGTGGTTTAATTTCCACCTGCAAATTTTTTTTATTTAATTATAATAACAGATGTTCTCAGTATTTCCGGGGCGAATGAGCCGCGTGTAACTCAATAGAATCGATACCTGATTGAGCAAATGTTGACGTCTTCAAAAATATACATTGGGGCACATGCAAGCTTAAACATCAAGGATAGCGAGCGGCAGAAATTGTGCCCTTTATTTCTTTAGAACTAAAAGATTTGTGTCAGATTCCAAATTCAGTTGATCGATTTTGTACAAATCTTTCCCTAAGTATATTTGAATTTCAGTAGTGAATGTTTCCTATCCGAAAACCTCTTGGTGGTGGAGCCTGATGTTCAGATTTCAGCCATTTCTTTATCTCTCATTAGGGTAACCCCCCGCCCCCTCACCTCTGTTCGCCACGCAACTTTCGTGGTCTCGTAGTGAGTTTATTTGATCAAAAGCTTGGAGAAGGGGAGTGAGAGAGAGAGAGAGAGAGAGGAAGCGAAGTAGAACTTTAAGCTTAGCCTTCCTTTATTCCTTTCCCTTTTCTACTGCTCACCTCTCAGTTAGTGGTAACAATATTTTCCCCATTTTCAAATTAGGTAACATACTTTGTTAGTTCTTGCAGAATAAAAATAAATATATATATATAATCACGGGGTTAGTGACGCATTTATAAACTAGCATGGAACGAAAGCTAGATAAATGAATGCTGAGCTAACAGTGAAGCATAATACTGATTACTAGAAATGAAGAGCAAATGTTTTTCCACATAAATGATTTTTTCGAGTCCGTTTATCTTGAAATAGCGAGAACCAAAAAGTACCAGTAGTTATACCCAGATTATGGTTTACCCTGCTATTTACCATTTTTTCTGAATAGATGCTACTGGAAGCTGATTTTGGACAATAAAATCATCACCGGTTTTTGGTTCCGATTAACCCGAGGTTGAAAAATCAACATACCGTGATTTGTTTCTACTGCTTCTAAATTCAAAAGAATGAGGCAATCAAGCTAGTTGAAGTCGGTGTATACCTGTTCCGGTCGTCTCTCTCATACATTAACATACACTTGTTGATGTTTAATCATGCTGTGTTTGTTGACCGATCAATTCCGTTACGCGTCGATCAATCTTGCTTGAAGAGACACGAACTTACACTAGGTCATGAAAGCTCACTAACATTCCTTTTGTAACTTGTAATTGAATACTAGCCTGCCTCTTGCTTACTGGCTACGGCCGGGATTTTTGTTTACTCATACAAATAAATGCAACGCCAGTATAAAGTGTCCTACCACTAACTATGAACATAACAGGTACTCCACTTTTACTTACATATTGTAGGGGATTTTTGACTCGTTCGTTCACTAAAGTCTACATTCTAGGGGCATAGCGGCTAGTCTTAGAGAACCAGATATTGCCTATCAACTGGTTCGGTGAAACTGAGACTCGTCTGGCCTCCACGCATTAGCCCTTCAGACATGCTTGCTCTGCAACCCATCTATTCTTTAATTTATTCTTTTTTCGCTTATTTTTATCATGGTAAAATTTTACCATACTTAAGGAAAGGGGTTGCGGCCAATAATAATCTACCTTTTGGAGATTGACTGATGGCGGATGCGTGATTCAAACCCGGCACAGAAGTTCGCCACGACGACCATTAGACCAACACCGGAAGCTACTCCGAGTAGTTCTTTGGATTTTAGTGACCTGCTAGCGATCGCACCGGGTCAGGTTGCAGTCGCGCAGTTTAGGACGTGTTAGAATTGAGGACTGGAATCCATAAGGTCGGCCCATCGGAAGATGGGATACAATCAGTGATATTACTCGATGTCATAGCCCAATACGTACTTACATTCGAAGTCTTTTTTGTGTGCGTGAGTTCCAACTAAAATTTTTGGCTGCTTTGGTTTCCTTCTTGTGCTTTTATTCCTCTTTATCACGACTAAGCGACTTTGCGAACTAGTAACCACAACCAGAGCACGAAAGTGCGAGGGAGAGGGAATATAAATGACACAAACAAGATTGGGTACCGATAAAATGAGTTCACGCTTTCGACTGAGTGTACAGACAACCTGAACATTTCTTACATAACAAACTCAACATTTAAAAATGAATTATGAAGCAGACTGTCCCCAATACCGGACCTCTATTATCATGGAAGTTATTAGGACGTCCAGTTATTGTTCGGTAAGGTCGCACTTATCAGTGGTGTAAGATCTTCCAACGGCACAACAGTTGTTTTCAAATAAATTGTTGGTTTTGATCTTTTATATGAAAGTAAAACATCAGTGAGTTCTGAGGTGCATCTCCGGGTGCACGTATTTCCCTGCATTTTGTACCAGTATACTCCAAGAGTAGCAGATAATAAAGATATAGGTATAGACCAAATAGAAAAGGCAGGAATTCACTATTTATCTAAGGAATAGATGATACTTACTGCCTAAATATTTTCGCAGGAACTAAGGGATGTTTTCGCTCAATAGAGGAACAAAATATTTATTGCACTATTTCTTTGAGTGGTAAGGGATTGAAACAGCATGAAGTCCATTAAAGTTTTGCTTAACACTAGAATTTCCAGTTTAAAATTGTTTTCACGGACCAACCGGCACTGATGTCATTATCAGAACTGTTGGCGTTATTCGGGCGCAGATTCCAATCGTCGTATTTCATGGTATTTTGACCCGATTACACGCACATGCACCTGTTTCGTTAATGCTAACATATGGTGCGTGAAACTTGTGTGTTCCAGAGCTTTTGCCGATGTTCTCTACGAGACGGATAAGGTCAGACGCTCAAGGATTGCCAACTTGAAAAGGAAGGCGATCGAATGCCAATGGCCAACGGAATTCATTCGTACTTCCTGATCATCTGCAATAATATTATTGTTGTTATTACTGATGCACGGAATCAGTCACCATCCGTATCGGGAAAATAGAAGAAAACGGAGACGAGTGAGAAGTGGTCAAAAAAAACAACAACGACAACAACAACAACAACAAAACGATAAGAACAACAACAACAATAACCACAGCAACAGCAACAACACCTGTAGATGTTCACGTGGGAGGTGCGAACAAGCCCTGCCGATGTGATGTGGACAAGCCAACCCACCGCAGCGGAAGACAACGGGACACTTATATTGGACAGTGTGAACTTATTTTCTAACCCAAACTGTTAGTTTGGGTCTTTCAAAGGGATAGCCAACCTTTCTGATTGCGTACCACTTGGCCATTTGTATTCACTCAATAGAATGATTGCAATCGCTTTTCTAATGCTGTTGCCCAGTTCTGTACTAGGACCATTATTTAAACCACGAAAATGTCCAAATTGATAGGGTAGTATTGTCTCAAATATTATGTAAGTTCCAAAGAACTAGTACCTATTTGCTTAAACGGGGACATATTGTTGATGGACTTTTAAACATACTTTTGCGCATGGGTACAGTGGAAGGCGCATACTGACATCGTCAAAGGCCCTGTGTACTCATTGGGGCAATGGACTTCCTGATCCTGAGATCTTTCGTGGTAGAGAACCACGTGACGCCCCCGGAGGTTAGGTGAGGCAGCAAGTAAGGTGTGGGTATATTATCACCAAAATAACCGGCTGTGAGGGATTTCGAACTTTTGATTTCCGAAATGGCAGATAAATGTCGCAAACGACGGACCCACCGACAACCACAGAATAGCAAAAATAACCCAGTAGCATTATGTTCGTGCCGGCTGGCCGATTTCAGATTATTATCTTGTAAGTAATATCCATGCAACTATAAACGAAAGACACTTATGTATAGTTTCACTCGACACTGGTCATAACCTAATATGTTGCCGTTGCAGTGCTACTTTGATTGATGGAGTTTTGTAGCTCATGAAGTGAAGATAAAGTTAGAAAAGTATGAACAGTAGATCATGACATGACCCGAGACACAGAGTGCACCTTTTTCAGGAATCTAACTGATCAGTAACGGCGGACGCACAGAGATCCATTGATAGCTTGCGACAGCAGCGAGCATGCTTCTCAGAATGCTTAATAATGTAATCCTATTTTATATCTATTTATAAAAAAGACTATAACCTGAATAGTAACACAGCTGAGTTATATTCCAAAGAAATATACTTTTGAGGACACTGGAAACACACCAAACTACTGAGTGGGAACTCGCAACTCTTGGAGCCTTATAGAGCTTCTGTATTTTAGGAATATTGAGATATGTATAGCTAACTGAAAACCTACTTACTGAAAATATTAAAAGGTGGTTGACATTCGTTTAACTACTTGTCAAACAATTGATTCCTTTACGGGCTAGTCTTTCAGGGTTGCTCTCACATGATTCAATTTCATGAAATAAGGATAACAGTCAGGAGCGAGGAGACAAATGCGCTACAGATCTACCTCGACTAATACCAACTACCGTTTGTTTAATGCTGATGAGTTGACTTATTAAGCAAGTTAGTAAACCTTTAACCATCAGTGTTGATAAACACTGTGGGAGAAGCAGACCAAAATGGTTACGAGATGAGGCGGGCGATCTGAGATTGAGAGTGAGTTCTATTTGTGAGTCAAAAGCATGATTTGTTCTGCGTGACTAGGTTATTGCCGAAAAAAATAGTAAATTAGACGGAAACCATCCACGATAAGGCAAACTGTTCTACAGATGGCAACGGATAAAATAAATTTGACTGCCGACAGTTTTCAGACACCTTCGAATCACACACTGGTGAGTGACTCTGCAATTCATATCATATTGATTCGAGTTTATGTCATACAAATTAGAAACGCAGTAGTTATGCATATTTTGTACGCACCGACGCAGTGGTAGATCTGGAAACCTTCGTGCGCTCGTATGCAAACAAAACACATTTTTCTGATGGAATACGTAATTCTCGTAGACGGCTGGTTGTTGCACACGCCTTATTACCCGTCCACGATGACAGCAAGTTCGGGTAGCCAGATATGACACTGAATTTTTAGAGAGGCGGTCGTACGCATCGGATCAAGCACTTATCGCGAATAATGATAGGTGACGTATCAACATTTCACGGACGGGTTGTGCTTATTTGACTTTTCACGTGACTAGTATCGCTTTGAAAGCTCATTCTACGTATAAATCAACTTCATCCCACCTGCCTTTTCACAAGCTCTACCATCCGCCCACTATCATCGTTTATACACATTTGATGGATAAATGGTTGGCATGGATCTCGGATATTCCAAATCCACTTGTTTTTCTCAAGTATTTCCTCAGCTTTTCATTCTTACTCTTTTGTACTGTCTGTTTTTATGTTTTCGTAATATATACGCTTTTGGTTCATGTTTGCGGAATAAGTCACTAATAATTGCTAGTTCTCCGGATGCACAATTCACTTTTTCGCTCTTATTCACCGAACACTCGTATAGATACTGAAGATAATGCATCTTCTCAGTTCTTTTCGAGTTTCTCGGTTTTTTCCGGTTGTTAACGCATGTCCGAACATGTTGTGTGTTTATATGAGAAGCTGTATCGGGGAAGGGCTCCAGATTCAGAAAATAATCCGGGATGAACATGTTGCGATGTCATGACACATCATAGACAAAAAAAGCACATGGGAAAAGGAATTGCGCTCATTGGAATTAACGAGAGCTAGACTCGAGGCATGACAACCTGATCAGCTAGCTTAACCCATATTTGTATAGTCCTACAAACGGAGATGGAAATGAGGCGTGAATGAATATTCCACCAATAAAATCTATCATAAACACGTCAGCGGTGCCCACCAGTCTGTTCGGACTTGAAATTTGCGTCATGGCTTGAACAACGTGAAGGCTGGAACCACCTGATCCAACAAGGACGAAAGGTGCTGGAGGTTGAACGACAGCAGACAAGAGAACGGAACTAAGTCGATATGATAGGGAACCGATGTGAGAAACCACACACACACACACACACACACACACACACACCCAACGCGAAGTCTTTTTGCAATGATTCGACAGGCGATCATCCGATATGGGATTAGCAATGTTTTCGAGATTATTAATTGCCGAAAGAAGAAAAATGCACACTCAGAACCCTGCGCACAAAAGTCAATCAAAGTACTGATTTCCATTATCCATGTTCAAATCGAAGTCGATGGTTTTCACCTTGTTTCACACAAACGGTTCCGTACTTTAGCTTTGACATAAACTGCGATTTTCATAAGATGACTCAGCCTTCAAAACCAAAACTTCAAACTCAGCTGGAATGATGTATGTGCGTGTAAAATATACGTATATATATATATATATATATATATATATATATAATCATATATGTAATATATTTACATACATACATGAGTGTATATATGTATGTATGTTTGTAGGTATGTACGCACGTATGTATGTATGTATTTATGCATGTACGTATGTATGTATGTATGTATGTGTGAAGGCGTGTATGTATACATGTATGTACGTATGTATGTTTGAGTGTGTGCGTGTGTGGAAGCTGCATAATACCATTTCAGCTGGCATGCTGGAAATTATCCATTGCAATACTCCTCGAATGGGCCCAAGCCCAACAGACAGAATTAATTACGGGCCCCCAAGTTAACCTAAGAATTATCTGAGTTGTTATTACCAAGGGACGTATCAAAGTGCAATTACTGAAAAATGAAAAATACCAGCTAATTCGAGTCACTGACTGCGCTATTGGGACGACGGGTTTGAATGGTAAAAAATGGGAAATGCTGTAACAGTTTTCAAATCCAAAAGTCCGACTTCGTGATGGCTTCGCTGGTAGAGCATCTACCAGGTAAATTGAACGAAGCTGGTTCGTTTGCAGTTCGCGGAGCTGATTTTTTGTAAGTGAATTTCCTATTATCTGAATTAAATCAGTCTAACAATAGTTAATTACAGAACATTAAGATAGTCGTAAAACATCATGAGTTAGCAAAAGTATGGCACTGCGGGGCTGGTAAAAAAGGTTTTTCTTCGGTCGATATTATTTAGTCACATCAGGACTCAGCGAAAAAACTCATTATATAAAATCGTTGCAGTCGTTTGCGCTATTCGGAGCAAGTTACACCGGCAGTTCTGAAGCATGACTTTCGACAGATTACTGTCACACAGATGGTTCCCTGGAAGAAATTTCTGTTATCATCCGGAGTGATACAAAGTTTGCTTATTATATTACTAATATTCAGCCTACCCCATTCCCCTTAGTTTACGATGGGTACTGCGTCCTCATTTGTGGCATTTAACTAATCGTTATCAGTATTGTTAGTCGAACTCGTTAGTGCATGTTGCAGCTCACAAATCCTACTCCCGTGGTCATCGAAAGCAACGCAGTCTCTCGCTTTTTTAGACAGATCGGTTCACTTGTGGTCAGCAGTGGTTTTACGGATCCTGTTGTTTTAGGCAAAACTGAACCGATAGAGAAAACACTGCAACTGATTTATCAGGCTTCACCGGATAGGTCATCTTGACCGCTGGCAGACGCCCGGACAGGTTGCCCACATGGTTTAGTGAACGTCTCATAATGTCACTCATGCCAAAGGAGCATTAATATGAGTGTCTGTTTTTTCTCTGTTTTCGGTCAAATGCAGTTTGCATGTGCACCCACTATCAGCTGTTTTCTTATTAGTGCTTTACAGACATACGGCACTCATCTCACATGTCCCATTTATTTCTGGCATTCGAATACTTGTGAGCCGTTTGCCTCTTCAAACTTGAGGTTTAAGGGACTCCTTCCATACACCACAGATCCTTCACAACACTGTCAGGATGACCCTCAGTACCATATGAAACGATTATTTTAGCCACAGAGTTGGACATATGAGGAATATATTACAATACTGCACGGGTATCCTTAGTTCCCCGAAGCTTCTCAGTATAGGTGAAAGAAAACCTTCTTTGTTTATAAGTAATAAAACCCTGAGACTGGGATTTCATACGGGTTTTAGCTGACTGAATGGAGTTATACAAAAGAGGTCTTCCTTTTTCTCCGAAATGAAATAAAAAGTGCCAACTATCTCACGGTCTTTCTAGTTCAGTGCTATACGAATTAATCCGGGAATATCAACTGAATTACTATTGAATACGGTGGAACAGAGAAAAGGAACAGTCCATCTGACTAAGAGATTCCGGATGACTCGGTAAACTTGGTTACGTAAAAATACCAGAACCCCTTCCAAGATACGGGGCAGGTGTAGTGCGGAATGTTCGACCGACTGGGTACTGATCCTGGGATAAAGAAAAGATAGCTCAGAAGAAAGTGTCCGCTGTATTCTATTATTCATTTCTTAATTCATCTATACCGTGAACCTGATGGGGTAGTGTAAAATGTTTTCGGAGTGAAAGTGTGCAAAGTCACGAGTTGCTTTCTTTCCTCAAAGGGACAATTCTGTTAGGCGTCGATATTATCTTGTCCCCAACCACCACTTTTACCACTGCCCACAAAACTCCGTTTATGCACTAAAAGAACTAGTCTATCTTGCTTATTGACTTTACAAGTTGTTGCGATGAAATTCCCAGTCCAGACCACGTTATCGTATTCCCTGATACATTCTCATTTAAACGTGTTTGTCTATAGCGAGTTTGAAGAGAGGGAAGTTGTGGACAGATGAATGAATGAATACGTAGATTGACCACAGGATAGACAGACAACAAGAGAATGAAAAACTCATCGAGTTAGAATGGTAGTACATCTGTGTGTGTGCGACAGTCCAATATATGATTATTATGCATGATGGAATACTAAATTATAAAGTGTCTGTAGAATGTGTGCTAGGCCGATTTCCGTTAAAGGAGACGAATAAAAAAAACCCAACCAGTTCTGTACCGAAGGACCAACAAAACCAGTCAGAGAGCCCAAGAATGGTTTTCCGTCACAATTGTAAATGAGTTAGTGCGCCGGATATTCGCAGCAGTTGGTCTTACATTACTAAAACATCTATCAAATGGGAAAAACAACCTGTGAATAACCCGAGGGGGTGGGGATGGGTTAGTTGAGAGGAACTGACTGTTTTGGAGCATAATTACACGTTACTTTATTTGGTCAAACCCCTGGAGAACACTGTCACGAGAATTCAGATCGAGCCTAATGAGAATCGACTTTCGAGATACAGTCAATGGATTGAAAAGATCGTTCATAAAATGAATTACTTATTTTTGCACTATTCATCTTACTCCTGAACAACCTCCCCCCCCCTCCCCCAGCCCACCGTCCCCCTCGGAGTGATTTTCGTCGATAGCGGATGCGTGAAAAATACATGTCCTATCAGCAAACGAAAACGGTGTGTATGTGCCCACCCATGGTGATGGCAAATCCATTAGCACCTCTGTTGAAGGTCAGGTGTAAAACAGCACATTTGCATTTGGCAGGGAATATGCATAGTCTGGTTGCAATTTTGATGGATGTACAACTTCAGAGAAAATTCATGCAAGGGGAGAGCCTAAGAAGCAAAACAATAATCAGTTTGCTATGGTGCCCGTTATGGTACGTCTATCTGAAGCACTCATCTGATCCGATTGACAAGTCATTGCGAATGTAAGGATTCAACACTACGGCTTCTGATACGTACCAGAGAAATCAGCTGCACGCTTCGATGATGCTTTGATTAGAAATTGGAAATCTCATGAACAGATTTCGGGGTCATATGCAATGGAGCACTAGCTGTATTTGAAAGGAATACAACATAAGTTGCTGAGCCGCGATCTGGCATTTGCAAGCAAATGGTAATGCCGGAATGTTTTAGTGACATTTAACTGACACGAGCTGGCAACCCAACATACACATATCCGATTGCAGTACACAAAAATGAATAAGCCATCGGCTCTGCTTTGCACATAATTCGATTGAGGGAGATTTTACTACTCGGCAGAACCCAACAATATGAATTTGAATGATGAGAATCCTTCATGTCCGTGATGGGATTCAAACCCACGCATCGACTCCATCCACACTTTAGTACAGTGCGTGCTATACTAGCTGATCTATGCGGCCACTCCGAAACGATTCGATCATTTCACAAACTGATCATACCTTTTATCTTCCGGACAATGTACTAGAGTGTAAAATCTTTTCCGTCTTTCAATCACCTATTAGCGATCCAGTATTTCAGGGAGGAATTCACGGTCATGGAATGTGACCGAAGGCCGGAGTGGGATTCGAACACGGGACAGAAGGTCTCAGAGTGCACTACCATCACCTTTTGACCACGGCCGGTCAGGATTTCCCCATGAATCAGCCAATGTTCACAGATAGGATACACGGACTTATTTTGTCGTGGAATGGGGTTTGACAGAACTGGCGAATGTTGAATTAGTCCATATGCTATACGGAAAAGGCATTGAGAATACCAGTACACTCCGGAAAATGGCTAACAAAAAATTAGTCTGTGATAGATCAATTATCACTGCCTCAGACTATCCAGAAGTGACACAATTGCCGCTCATTTGAATAATAACACATTCTTTACCGGAATTCTGAATGTAAATAACTAAAAAACATGATGAGAAATAGTTTCTAACCCAATTGGCTAAATGTGTCTTGTTGTTCCAAGAAAGCGGGGTTACTGGTTACCTAGGTACGAGTTGCTTTGCCTTGCAAAGGCATTAAGTTCTATGCTTCCAAAGCTAGTACTGGTTGGGCGTGGTACCGTTTGACTAGATAGCGATGCGTTCTAGTGGATAACTCCTAACCAATCTTGACCGAATGGTTCGAAACCTTACGATGTTCTTGGTGTCAGTTCTGTATGCTGAAACATATTGCTGCTTCAATGAAAGGGTACAAAAAAAATGACGTCTCGTCGTGTTAGACCTTGGAATAAGTCCTTTTTTAATCCGAATGAAATAAATTTAATCCAGTTATTTCCCATAATATAGATTTTACTCGGGTTTATCGGTCACTGCCGCTAAGATTGCTTTGTCTTCAAGTAGTTCACTCCTGATATACATACTCATAAAGTACTGACTTAGAAAGTAACAAGTTTTTGGTGTGCCGGTAAATTCGCCTGGTGAGGTTTTTGGAAAACTCATCATCACGCCCAGTCACCGTCTAAATTAGGAGTGGGCCGTCAGTTAGCTAGCTTTTGACTTTAATTTGATAACGGTATGAATTGGGATACTTAACGATCGGTTTCGCCTAACAGATCTCCTTATGCATAAGAAAGGATCCATTATATAATAATCACCAAAAAAAAGATGGACCAGTTTTTCCGGTTGAATGGGGAAATAGGTCTATTGTGAAATGAACAAATAGGTGTGGGAAGTGATTTACCATTCCACGCTGAAATCAGGTTAAAAAACCATAGAAGCTTCGTAAAACTATTTCAACTTGCTTATTAGGACTCATCAGCCGTGCGTATACAACAAGCCCTCACAGGTGGACGATTTCGGATGGAACAAGCAATCACTAGGCTATCCAGGTTGACTTTGAAAGGCTAATTTCAATTCAAAAGCTGAATGAAATAGCAAATAATGTGCACTGCCGATGATTTGTAACAGAAATGTATCACAGTTTTCAATGGCAAATCAAGCATTGGTACTGCACGTTGAATCATTTCATGTACAACCAGATACCCTACTACTGATACGAAAATAAGTGTCCTTAGTTGTATCAAGTTATGCTTAACTCTAAATAGAGAGAAAATTGCACAGAGTGAATACGAGCTAAGATGAAAGGATTAAGTTGTACATAGAAACGAAAGAATTTTGAAGATTTGTATGCCTACTAATACCAAGTATTAAATACAAACAGCTTAACTTCAGGATACCAGGAAATTGAATACTGTGTGGTCCAGAGTGTTTACCATCACACTATGGACTCGCTTTCAGAAGTTTTCCGGTCGGCTCATCTTATTTTGTCGAAATGAAAAACTGCAAGACTTAAGTCCCAGCTAGTTCATTTTGCCTATTTATAGCGATCAATATTTCATCACACACGGCCTTAGTCAGATAAAATGAACATCTCTCTGTTTCTACTTTTTGAAGCGAAATAGAAGGCCTATTCGGACCTATCATTTTGGGAAGCTGATAAGCTCGACCGCCAGATAATGAGTAGAAGAACAGCTGAGATCAGATCAGCTGGCAAGCTGGTCGTGCCCAAAGCCGCCTCCTACAGCGTGGTTTAGAGATATGAAACTTATCAGCGACCTCTACCAACCGAACGAAGCCGGTCCGCTTAGCCAACGCGCAGTTCACAAACTCCTCCCAATTATAATATGGGGCAAAATACTAAACCATGATTTGTTTTGTTCGGTTTTCTTTTAGATCTGGAGATGGGTGCCTGTCTGGTGATACAAGTACCGTGGAGATATGAATACTTTCAACACAAATTCGGAAAAAGTCTGGATCTGTAGGGAGGTCATCGTCACAATAAAAAACCACAATTTATTTTTGAAAATTCTGTGGAACCCGAAGCTGTCGAGAAATGGTTTACCAAAACATTTATTTAGGCTTCTACTGTTCTGGAGGGAAGAACGGCGTACAAAACAAGACTGCTGGAAATAAGAAGCAAGGAAATGGGTAAATGAATTTGTCGGAGACACATAATCGCTAGGGCAGCTTGTTGCCGCTCATCGAGTATGCTTGTCAGGTAACCCTCTGTCTGCTGATCCACAGAAGTGTGCACTCTGTGTGCGCTTTATTCAGTGAACTACTGTTACTACTCTGCAGTACACCCTTCTGAGAAGAACATTCACTCACACTTGTGATGCACAAATGATACAACAGTGGGGGAAACAAAATATTTGTGGGAGAATTCTGTAATGACAAGAACTGTTTCTCGTATGTTGACTATTTATTATATGAGGTGCTACAAACGGGGAGCCTTTGGAGGTATTGTGTACGGTAGATTATACGGAGCCTGATTTGTGCCGATTTATTGGTAACCTTATTAAACATTTGAGCCATCACATTCTTATGTGACTAAGTGAAGCTTGGGAGATTACGCGGTGATGGAACGATAATTTTGTACCTTATGGGCGTAGCTGGCTGCAGTTATGACAAAGGCACTTGATAAACCTGCACGTTTGACAGACTCCTTTGACAGTTGCCATAGATGAGGTATGCTCCTGAGGTAGCGTCGTGAAAGTTTTCGGAAATTTGGTTGAACTAAATGATGAAGTTATGTGCGTAAATGATTGTACGTACTGTGAAATGCCTTGTTTCGTGGGCTGTATTTCAAGTAGAAGACCTATTTGACAAGTGCGTGAGTTAAGAAGAGAGAAACGGGAAGAACTTCGAAAATCGAGGAAAAGATCCCTTTTTCGAATAACCCAATGAAAGGATCTTGTACTAATGTGCCGGCTACAATTGTCTATCGATAGTGAAAGGATAAGTGCCTCAGACACATTACGTATCAAGCTTCTTTACGGAGAAAGAAATAATTCCTCTATGAGGATGGGAAATTAGGTCGTTCCTGCAGTGACTTCATTATTCGTATATCCAGGCTGTTCAAAGAATTTTCACAGACTATTCCTAACCACGAAATAAAAACCGTGTGAATCACACCCACACACGCACACACATAAAAACACAAAAACACAGACCCACACACAGGCGTACAACTTTTAAATGACCAGTAAGACTTATTTCCCCGGTAAAGTGACGAACAGGTTACCAGATATGTGCCAGATATTGTCTGGAAAATCGCTTAAAACACTGCCACCTGACTTTCTTCACGAAAAATGGTACAGCCCTATTAACCTGTTCACTCATTTAACAAAGATTGCTTTCAAAACTAGCCCAAAAGTTCAAGCTTCATAATTGAAGAATTGTTACTTTTCCACCTTGAGAGTTCATACTTTAATACGGCCAAGGCTTTCAGCTGAAAATAAAATTCTTTATCAAGGCCTATTCTCAGTCGCGTTGGTGCACATTGTCCGATCAAGAAGCTCCCCGCTATGGGCCCCTAAGAAATCTCTCTGAACCCGACAGACTGTATAAATGGACGTAGTGAAAACGTATTTGGCACCTCTCCATTTTTTTCGAAAGTCAGCAGGTTTTTGACTGGTCCGTCTACTTTGAAATTCGATGGATACCGGAAGAGTATTTGTGAAATTTCATGGAAGCAGTCAGGTTGAACGTCTTTAAGCTGATCTTCTTCGAGAACGAAAAAGTTTCTTAGCTTTCGGAAAAGTACACATTTTGCAGTCTGACCGAACTACTTTAACACTACCTGTTTTCGTCGAGATGATTTTGCAAGTGTAGCAAATGTCAAGCGAATGTCACCTGGATTTGGTGAATCATGTGTATGCCTCGCCCCAAACTCGTAAAGAAATTATGAAAAGACAGTGTGCATTGTATGAGCAGGGGACCGGTTCAGGTTGATGCCGGATAAATCAAAAGGCTAAATTGTGTGTTTCTTTATGTTCGGTTCAAACTTAATAGAATTACATTGTCTTGAGCAGGTGCACAAATGAGAAATCTTGTTTATAGATTCGATGGAAGTTAGTCGTACGCGGCAGAACACAAGAGATCAGCCGTGAGTTGTTCGCCAGTGATTTGAGAAATGTACAAAACGCCAATTATCGAGTGGATGATTTGTATCGGAGTGAGAAAAAGTATTTCCTTATTGATCTACTTAGTGTGGTTTACTAAGTGAGATTCCCGTAATTCTAACTGGTTAGGGTGGTGCAAAAGCCAAAAAAAACGAATTCAGTTGCCGGTTTTCTGTGATCTGTTTTCATAGAATTTTAATTGAAAAGTATGAGGAGCGCATGGCAGATCTGTTAATTCAACTTCATACCTTAATCTAACGTGACGGTCATTTAAAAAAAACGCACCATGTTACCATAGAGACCAGTACCTTTAGCTCGGACGCTGGGAGTAAAGAGTGCTCAGAGTACCCAGCGTACCCAGCTTTAGTGATAGGCTGGACGCATATGAAAACACTTGTAAGAGGAAAGTCCGTTGCCAGAATGTCGAGCAAAGCAAAAGTCAACTCATGTTGCTTGTGGTGATGAGATGATTGACAAAATAAAGGTTTTCGAATTCAAGAAGAACAGTCCGAGAGAAAAAAGCAAGCAGAATAAAAAAACTCATTCTTGTCCTTTTTATTGTTTTTCAGACATTCTGAGAATCTACGCAAAGTGGCTTCACTTTCAACTCCGATATTATTACTGCTCACAACAAGTGAGACCCAACTTTATCAGTACATTTTTGATTCGGATACTAATGGTGATTTCCGAAGGAGGGATCCTAAAGATTGGTACAGGTAGTGATCACCTATCTCAGGGCTTGCCGAGGCTAGTCTAGTGCAACTAACCAATCCTCACGTTTTCGGCTAAGCGATTGTTCAATTCTACGGTTCGTAGCGCTTTTCTTGAGTTTTAAGGTCAACAAACGATTGGAATTATTTCTTTAGTGAGACAGAATTTTCTGACCACGTTGAGTAAGAAAACCAATCGGTCAACAAGCACGTGAAGTGAAACCGTTCAGACAAGGGCACCTGACAAATCATAGTTTGAGGCGCCCGATGTTCGATTTCGGATTGAAGGAGGAAAAAATATCATAACACAGTATGCATCCGTATCTCATGAAAAAATTATTCAACAGAACTTAACTTTGAACATTAAAAAACTGTCAAAGGTGATTTACGTTTCATTATGATCGGGCACAACGTTCGTTACGGATTTGTGCATGCAGACTTAGCAGTGATATATTTAAACTGCCTCGCTGAGCGGTATCTGTCGAGGTCTGCTTTCTTTCTTATTTGCCGAGCATTTATTCAGTATGGACAGGTGTTGCAGGGAAGATATCTATCTTGATCTCTGATCCAAGGGGAACCACATATTTCCAAAGCCATAGGCAGTTAACTGAAGTATCACGTATTAGCGAAAACTTGAAACCACTCGTGGGGAGTTAGTACGAATATAGTTCTGATGCTTTACACGCTGGGCCTCACAATACTTTCCACCGGCTTTGCTTCTTTTGCTAAACTTCGGTGGACACGCACCGTTGATGACAACTTGAAAACTCCACCGACCAGGTGTGTACAATACGTTTCCATATATTACCAATAGCGACTTGGGCGGGAATGCTGCAAGACAAGTAGCACGTATAGCTAAAAGTCGAGCCTCTCTTTCATGTATCCCAAAAGATGCATCTTTTGTGAAATGACATAACCACCACTCGATAAATGACGGGGAATAGATTCAGTTATCCACCGGTTAAGGGTCAATAAATAATCCATCCACCAGGTGGTCAATGTTTATTGCCCACATACATATTTGTTTACCTTGTGAAGAAAGAAATCCCCTAAGCCGATTCGAAATCCTCGAGACCACCAAATCAGGCCATATCATAGACACGCTACGTGATGAATGCGACTGAACAAAAACAACTGACATTTTCAATAAAAGTGACATTTCAAATGACCACTTTGTTGTGGCTATTTTCAACGCTCTGTAGAATTCGACCTGATTAAACCGAACCAAAAGTCAGACTTTTGGCCCAATGAAAGTGGCTCAGACAATCAGAATTGTTAAACCTCTTCCAGGAAAACCTTCTGGGCTAACGAGTCTGATATCTTGGGGGCAACTATAAGATGGACCCCATTTTTTCACCTTAATCCCATTTGAAACATGAAAAGCGTGCACGAACGAGGAGCCCATTTTTAGGATCATAGCGTGATTCTTTGAAAATTGTTTTGTTAGAAATTCCATCCTGTCATGCAGATACAACAAGAAACTACTTACATCGATAGTTATTTCGCATGCAGTCTACATTTACGAATGATAAGGAAAAAAAATTGAGTGAAAAACTGCACTATTCTATTCAACTAAGGAAGCACCATTTGTCACGGATCACTATCTAATACAATCTGAAGACAGTTAATTATAGGGAGCTACCGGTTTATTTCTTTATAATACCCAAGTACCCGAATTGGTTAAGTAAAGTCCATGCGCAAGTTGCCGATGTGGTTGGAACATATCTACAGGTTAGAGATACAAGGAACGGGCCGTACTTTTACGTGTTTCATCGGGCAACCATCCGGCCCTGCCAGGGTTTTCATCTCTTCCAGGGGGTTGTCCATCATGACTCTGGCTTTGTGGCTAGGCACGCCGCTGTCATAACGAGGGTTATAAGACCAGGTGTGGACAAATGTATTCACAAAATGCACTTGCTTCTCCTCGATGACTGTCAGTAAAGTCAGAAGACTTACTGATTCAGCCTAATTCGGTTCTTAAAGTGTGTAGTTTTTCCATGCCCATTTTCCTCTCATCTCTACTGCAGAGTTATAAACAACAATTCTGAGGAAAGGTGGCCCAAACGATCACACAGACTTACTTTCAGAATGACGAAATCCATTTCGGATGTTACTTCTGTCCCATGCGCGACGATGCTTCCGAAATAATGATAGGGTTGGAATCCTAATAAGTGGCTGTTGCAAAAGCGGTGGGCTGATTTTATACGCTAGATTGAACTCAGCTGACTGGACGGCTGTTTCAGCCTAATCACCGTAAGTTCCGTGAAATACCTCAAAAATGACACCGTTTGGTAATCCGTGTGCATCCCGACGCACCATTATCGAAAATAAAATGTGTTCAAGAGGGAGAATTGGTTAAGTTCTCCGTTGAAATCACTGTTCACGGCACAAGGTTCTAGTGGATCCGTTTACATTTACTTTCTCCTTCGATGTTGAATGTGGGCAACAGAGAGAGACGTCCAACAGGTTACTCAGGCCCGTAACGGCCTGGTAAGATCGTGTAGATCTGAGTATTCATCCAAATTATTCAACGGAGGAAGGCATTCATTTCGTTTAATGTGTGTGTGTGTGCTACAGGGCAGCAGTACTAACACATTCCCGCGCTCTCGACTGATGATGTTGATCTACGCGTTTCTTTATCGGGCTTGTGTTTAGAGCCGTCCATGCACGTGTTCTGGATGAATTTGTTCGTATGCATTTTCGAGCGTGATTTCTTTCATCGATGACTGTGTGTGCACACAATTCGCCAGCTCTGAGGTACCCACGCACGCACTCACGCACATGTGCAGGGTATGTCCGCAGTACGTGTTCGTGTCTGGATATGCCTTTGAGTGTGTATGCATGTACGAGAAATAGACAGGCGCTTTGCCGGGTGATACCGGCCGCATCACAGTGATCGCTCATCCAGCCACACAGCGGCATTGGACGCAGGCACACAAACGTGCGGTTCACTCATCTACGGACGTAAACGTTGGGACTTAGGAGCCCGTGATCACATTGGTCTCTAATACCGAGTACGACGGTGTCGACGACGATGATGATGACGTTGGAACCCATTGCATAAAAGAGTTGCTTGGCACAGAGGGCCAGACTGTAAAACCCAGAACTCAAAAAATTCTCCGTGCAATGAGACACACGCCTACCAGAACGCACATCACTTGCGCACTGTACGTCTCGACTATCCTGAATACATGGTCATATACAGACAGACATTCGACAGTCTCGGATACCGGTTTCTTTACCGTCCCATCGACTGTTTTTGATTCCCGTCAAATCCTAACGGTTGGTCCCAAATTGAAGACAATCAATCGAAGCGGACCGGTGCCACGGAATTTAGGAACTTGCGTAGCGTGTATCAGTGGATTAGGATGAGCAACACATAAGTTTTCTGGTGTTGATGAGTGCTACTGAGCTTTTGGGGCCTGTATCATACGTGTATATTCAGTTCCGGATAAATTAATTTGAAGTCATTCTAACCATTAGAATGACTTTTTCAATGCAGAAGGCAGCGAGTCGAGCATCAATATGGTTGTTGTATTGCATCAATAAACACTCACCAATGAATGGAGTCTCAATCAGTGAAACATTCATCGTTTTACGTACCAAATATGGCCTTCTATCACCGACGATAAGCCCTTCATGTAGTCTAAACAAAGTTGTTTGGGATGAGTCACAACTGTAAGTAAGTTCAGATGAAATGTTATCCATCCTCTCTACAGGATGAGATACGTGTACCAGTGTGTATACACATAGTTCTCCGCAAGTCATATATTATCTTTCACTTCTACGAGTGCCGTATTATTTAGCTAGCAGTCAGAATAACGCTAGTTGCCAGGTTGTTCACTTCCACGTCAGTGACAATACTTGTGCTAAACTGGTGATAACGAAAACCACGCTTCCACTTTGCTCTCGGTTATGAGAACTGATCAATGAGAGTCAGAGAAGGAAATTCCATTGCTGCTATCTATACGTTTGTCGGATGAGGACTGGACTGTGTTGAACTGATGCCATTGTCTACAAGGAGGTCACGTGGGTCGATCTAGTTTTGCAGAGCTGTATGAACGGACCACGAAACAAACTCGTGTTCGTGTCAGACACTTCGTCCTTGAGATGAAGCTTGCTGACGATATGCTACTTTTATAGTGAAGGTTCAGGATAGGCTGTACAAAGCAGTTCTCAGAAGTTTTTAGGGTACCTTGAGACCACGTGAAACACCAGTGAATGCTGTGTAATAGTGACGACCATTGTCAGACACATGACAGGAGTTGAAAAGAGCTAAGAGCAAAATAACGGCCTTTCCGCATAAGTGTGAACCCAACTCTGATTGCGATTGCAATTGTAGTTGTAGTAAATGAGAATTCAAATTCATGTTCAGTCAATGATTTTTCAGTGAGATGGAATTACCCGTATTTATTTTGGCTTTTTGTACCAAATCTGGAGAAGAATATGGAATTTCCGTCCTCCAGGAATGCCACAGTAATACTAAGTCATTTCTCACAAGCAAAATATGTTATTCACGGAAAACCTTTATCTGTGTTTCAATTGCGAAATACGCGGCAAAGTAGATTGCACGACCACTAGAGATAAGATTCTAAAGCGGATCAGCTTATAGAAAGACAAGAAAAAATCTTTTGTAATATGTGGACATAACTTCTTATTCTGTAAATCGATTTGCTAGGGACTTGATTCCGGAAGAGGCCATATACGTGACCCAAAGATCGGCGAAAGACGAACGGTGATCACGGCTCGATTGTAGCCCGGGGCTGGAATCTTACCACAGTCGGTTCGGTACTCCGTCGGCGGCTTCTAGCTGACAATACACCTACTCCAAGTAAATGATAGTAGTATTATTAGCAACAATAAATAGGGCGGGCAAAAAAAATTATGATTGGATAAACGCAAAAAATACTCCGGTGTTTGGTATACAAGGTTCTACTTGTACTTATTGGAGACGTTTGCATATGGAAAATGGTTAGGTTGTCTGTTATACAAGGTAAACCAGTATAACTAATTTAATAAATGGGACTTGTAGCTGCTGACCAATGACGAAGAAAACTTGAAAGGAAACCACTTTGCCTGGATAGGTCGTGTTGCAAGTTTATTGAGCGATCTTTACGAGATATTGTAACGAAAATAGTATCAGAACATTCATAAACTCTGGTGTCTTGAAAAAGAGAAGACCCGTAAACAGCAGATTTACAACGGGTCTGAAAGCCATACCCTCATGGTATCCCGGGCTCAGCTATGCCGAGTGATGTGTGCCTTAGTCGTCAAGCACGGATCCGAAAACAGTGTAGCTTCGACCACTGTGAAACGAGATCAGTTGCGGCGGAATCATCCTGAATGCTTTGCTTGTCGAAACTACTTGAGGGGTTTTCAATGAAATGTATACAACTCAGTTCAACATTCAGATTGCTTTATTTGTACATCTAGTTATATTGATCACGTTAATCATAAGTGCAGGAATAGGGTACAATCTTTTGGGTATGGATAGGTCTGAGGTTCTAGCCTAAAGACTGATGGAGTTAATCCGATCCCAGAAAATTGTCAGCTCTCGCCATAGTAATTGACCTCAGATGGCCATGGGTTACAAGATCGTCTAGCCTTCCGAATGAGTGCTGAGGTAGCCCGTCACTGGAAGCGAAAATCCCTATCTAACGTGCAGCTATATAATGTCGGTGTGCTCGTAATCTTCAGACTATGCTCCAAATATAAAGGGAATAGCACAGCAAGTACGCAGCAACTACAGCGTCAACAACAGTTGTCTACGGAAGAACAAAAGACTAAACCCTGTTTCAGTCAAGGCTCACGGAGGTGAAACATACGTCTAACTGTGTCGATCGCAGACAAACTGGCATGCGTTTGATTAGAACATTCTGAAAGCTTAGGGAAGGATAGAAAATAACCCTTGTTCAGCTGAAAGAATACCAAATGTATCCTTATCCCATGAATGATTTTTCCAATAGAATCATTATTTCGTCAAAAGAGTATATGAAACTGTGTGGGTTCTGATTGGCAGTTTATCTGAAAAAATACCTTCTTTCTATACAAGGAAGATGAATCCATTTTATTGCGCAGACGACGATGTTAGTTTTGTAATGAAGCGATGATGTCTGATCACGAAATTATGAAGCATTTTACAGCTCTTCATGTTCTTGACACTACCATGATATATACACAAAATGCATCAACTGTGTCAAAAAGTACAGTTAAAACATCGTTTCCATAGTCGAGAACAAGTATGCTAAGTTTCTGTTGTTGAGATGTCAATGGCAGGTGTCTACCAACGGGTTATTCCTGTTGTGAATTGGGGTTCATACCCACTTTGCCTTTTGGAAGAAGCCATCGAGGAAACCCCGGAAATAGCCGACAATTTTCAACACCGGAAGAGAAATCGGAAACTGCTTTTCACTAAATTACGAACCACAGCTGAACTGGTCAGACCTGGATTGTACACCATCCACTCGCGAGCCCACGCCACGGAACATCAAATGTACCCTAAACCTTAGGCTTGGTTAACTCCTATAAAATTGCGCAACCTTTTTGGCCTGACAGACGAAGGGAATTCATCTCCTGCTAGCTATTCGCCGAACTGCAGACCGAAGGATTCACATGCGCATGCACTCCTATACCATGAGATGACCATCGCTCGCGTTTCAATGCTACGGTTTTGTGAGGCCCGTAATGATAAATGTATTCCGGTAAACACGATTTGTTTTCCACTCCAGGTACACAAACAGGCCTTGTTCAACCAAAGAAAGTTCCAAGTACCTAACCAAATTTACGAACCATAAAATACTTAATGCTTTCACGCAAGCTCCAGTGATTGGAGAACGGTTAAAGGAACGGTTTTGTGCGCAATAGCACAAGAGGAAAGCAAAATCATGCATACTTGTGCTCGTTTGATTTGACAAGAACAACTGGAAATTTAAGGAAAATTCGCTTGTCAGCACTCAATGTACAAGCGTGGATGTGAGATTCTGTTTCATTTCACAGACAGCATGAAAAAAGATCGGTAATCAAAAAGTAGTGTTTCGTCAAGTTTTGGTTCTCTGTGAAGACGGAACCGAACGGGCACTTTGAGTTGTACTGTGATCCTGGTGATCTGATTGTAGATGAATTTATTTTTCAAAACTATACACGTAGTTTGTAAATCAGTTTCACCCAAAATACTTCATTGATGAGCCTTTCCATTGACTGGGGAAGCTTTCGTCTGATGATTCGGTGCAAACTATCACCGCTTCCATCCCCTCTTCCAGTGCGTTGTTTCGGGCCTCATCCCTCTGAATTCGGTGAACTTTAGATTTCCACTGACCAGAGTATCAGTTTTCCTTTCTGATGACAACATTCGAACTCAGTTCATCGGAAACTCTAACAAATTTCAGCGCAGATCATACTTATTGGTAATGTATGGTTTTTAATGCCAAATTGGCCGCTGAAATTAGCGCTAGGAAGGGTAACGCCAACATTGCACAGATCGCGGTCATTATATGGAAGCTTTTGCCGTTGGTCCCCAAAAGAAAAGTAATCCATTAATAATTGCAGGTACCGAACCTTCTAACCTTTCTCAGTCACCTGTAACTGTAGTACTTCAGGACGTAATCGAGACTTGAACAGAAACTCCGCTGGCATTTCTATCCTCGTCTGCATTTTAGAAGCTCGGTGAAGGACCCAGAGAACAGGAACGCCAGCTTTTTGCATAGACCGCCTAACTTTCGATGAATTTGTCCTCTCACTATGGTTCATAAAATGAAATTCCCGAATCAGTAAGCGGAGAAATGCGACTTCACCTTTTGTGTGCCTGTAATCCTTTTGTTTACTCTATTGTATTATATGATAAAGGGGCAATATTTCAGAAAGGAGGCTGCAGCTTGCCAACTGGCGGTGACATGCGGCAGAAGCAGTATTCGAACCCCCGGGGCAGAAGGGTTTGGAACTAAAAATGATGACCGTTTGATCACCCCCGGAGGGTTCTAACATCCATGCAATTCATGAGGTATTTTGTACGGCCCAGTGTGTTCAAATGCTGCCCCTTTGTTTCTGATCAACGATAGACCAGATACTATCAACCGTAGATTAACGGATCAAATTTTGGTGAACGTCGACAAATTTAACAAACAGCATCATGATGAACTAAGTCGTAACTGATGGAAACCGCAAATAGAAAAGGAGATAACGTTGACTCCCAGGCGCACTCTATTTACTTGAGGTCCCGCATGAACGTGAAAGATTTCGTCGGTCTCATCTTTTGTCGACATATGTCCGTTTGGGCATTTCATGAAATCGGCATGGATTAAAAGCAGTTTCGATTTCATATAATTGAGAGAATTTTTGATGATTGACTTTTGTGCTAAAATCTATCCACCAGAATGTTAATTTGCATAAAGCCGCAAAACCCGATGGTCTATGTTATTTACTCACCCACTCACTCACTCACTCACTCACTCACTCACTCACTCACTCACTCACTCACTCACTCAATCACTCAATCAATCAATCAATCAATCAATCAATCAATCAATCAATCAATCAATCAATCAATCAATCAATCAACCAGTCAATCAATCAATTAATTAATCAATCAATCACTCGCTCACTCGCTCACTCACTCACTCGCTAACTAACTAACTAACTGACTAACTAAACTAACTAACTAGCTAACTAACTTATTTACTCACTCACTCACCAAGTGAACACAGTCACTAACCTAGCGAGCACACTCACTCATATACTCTCTCTAACTAGGCGAATTCTCTCATTCATTCAACAAGCGAACTAACACATTCATTTACTCATCCACCCACCCACACACTTACCAAGGGAAGTCATTCCATTCGTCACTAACTAAATCACTCATTCATTCACTCACTCACGATTGTACACTGTGATAGTAACATCACGCTCAGGGTGTCACCGGATCCAAACACGAATACTGCATATTACTCACAGCAGTACTGATTAGGTCCACATAAGTGGATACAATATCATATTATGTATTTACAATAGAACATGTACGAGTCACAGTAGTGGTCATTCATGAACACTACATACGCCACATACTGAATTAAGCTCAGGATGTTTTTAGTCCTTTTCAGGCTTTGCTCGTGTTGATTGAAAATTCTGACCGTGAATTCTGCGGATGCCATACTTGATCCGGATTGTTGGACAGAATGTGAAATAGAAGTACTAGCAGGGGAAAAGAAAAAACGATTGTCCTCAGACAGACCTCGCATGTTCAAACTGTAACTGATCAGTATATCTTCGGTAGCTAGATAAATTATGACGGTGAAGTATGACCACCTTTCGATTTTCGTTTCCTGTCAGAACTATGTTGCTAGCTGGTCATAAATCGCTCCTCCGGGCAAAGCTCACGTCAGTTTGGGAAGCTTTCTAAACTGGTTTTTAAACAACGAGATTTGAATCTTCTTGCTCTGGACTCTTGCCTGTGGTACGGTGACGTGGCTTCCGGTATAGTGGTAAGAAAATACCGAGAGCCCTATTTGGTTCGATTAAACAATTGAGGACTACTAGATTAAACAACATCCTCAGTTGCCGCACAAAATTCTCAATAAGTCCATTGGACACAGTGGTGCGATTCAGTGCAAAAATAAAGGACGCCAAGTCATTTTAAGTATTCATCAAGAGAATTGGCAAGGAAGTGAGTATCACTGTCTGTACCAAGCGATAGAGGTACCTCTCTTCTACCTAAAATCTTGTATAGGGTGATAAGTCTTAATTTAGAGGTTCGTGAAACCGTTTACAATACATCTGATCAGCGCGGAAAGGCATCATCAACATCCAGTACACAATATTTGCCAAAAACTGAACACAGCAGTCTGCGTGCATATGCAGCCATGATTTGCAAGAAACTGGCCACGAAAACTATTTGCCGGGTGGAGAATTCTGTTTTTGCAGGCACCGTTTAGAAATCCTAGCAATTCTGATAATGTCCACGTTCAACTCATGCCATCAGCATGGTAGTCATGCCCATCCTTCATTTAATCAAGATCATACTAAGTGCCGTACAACGAAACACTGACGTGTAACTGACAAACAACTTTCAGCCCCAGAATGGACGGACCAGAACCGAAATCCCAAAAAATAACAATCTTTGGAGAATGAATTAGTGATCTGATATGAAACAGAACAAAAAACCGACAAATGAAAGTTTTTCTAGTATTTTCACAAACCATTTTTCACGAATTGCCATGGCAAAATCCATCCGTTACTACTTGTTAAGCGCTACTCTCGATGTACATTGGGATTTTGTTAGCTTCTGGTCCGACGAACTGGTACATTTTGAAGGATGATCGAAATTCCTGTTGGAATATTTCACGTACTCTTATCAACTTACGAATACGTTAGTCCGATATATAGAGGCTTTGAGGTGTTATAAATGAGGTAAACGTTTTTTGATACCTGATCCAAAACCGCAAGGGGGTGAAAATTACAAAATTCCAGTTTTCACCAAATAATCATGGTCGACGTTACACAGTGTTTGAATGCTCTTAGGAAGCTTCGACTAACTATTGCTTATCCTGTGAAACTGATGGAAATCGGATCCTCAAGCCCCATTTTTTGCATGCGAGTATTATTCATTGTTCCAGCTCAGATAGCCTTGGGCCTCCCACCATTCTCCTGACTTAATAAATACAATATCACTATTTATAGCTAGGTAATATATAGACTGAAAAAATATCGTTCACGAACCACGTGTGAAGTGGTTCAACAAAATGTGCCCGAGGTTCGATGAGTATTTAAAATGAGATGACCATGGCAAGCTTCGCTGCTTTTGTGATCCAGTTCGTTTTTCGCCGTTTGCCGAGCCGTGGGTTTCATGGCATTTCAGTCATCATTAGACTCATTGTACCGGACAAGTAGTTCTACCCTGGGAAATGTTCCCAATCAGTGTGTTTATTTTGCACAGTAATGGGTTGCTAAATCAGTGTGCCAAATCTGGTCGTTTTCTATTGGTTGGTTCAATGGGAATGGCAGAATACCACGATGAATTTCATTGCATTCCTTGCGCTTTATTTTATTTTGTGAACGTTGTTCATCGCGAAGTCATACCGCGTGTCACTGCGCTACGCAATTGAAGAAGTTGAACGAGGCTATTAAAAATAGTAAATAAATATCTGATTAGTGTTGGTAACCGGCATAGTAACCAAGCAACATGAAGCGTTCTACCAAGACCCTTCAAGTTGTGCGTGTTCGGTATCTGTCATATCTACAGCAGTATCTTTCGACCTACAACAATGTAATCCATTACTTCCAATAAAAAGAAGCACATTAACTACCAGAAACGTAAGCTGTTTTCGAACCCCTAAAAGCTCACGTTATGAACCAATAAATTTGACATCTCTTTCAGAAGAGGATCTTGATTGCAGTGGTTTTGTAAGATAATCCCTATCACGCTTTTTCACACCCAACCCCCCGTGAAGATAGTCATATTCTTGGTGAGTGACATGATCAAGAAATCCGGGTTGTTTGTAAAATCGTCCGCTAATAATTTGATGGGTTGAACAATACCAAAAGTTTACAATGAAACGTTCATGATGTCATCAGTTCATCACGCAAGCGTACTGTGGAAAGAACTTACACCAAAGATCAACTGAACAGTTACGGATAACCGACAACCTGAGCCTGAAATATATTAGAGAATCACATGAGGTCCTACTCAATAGGCCAAATGTGGCGACGAGGCTGGTGACAGCGGATCTCTTTGTATCACCAACGTAACCGGTGATGGTGCGATTCCGGCATTTGGTCTTCGAGAGTGATGAGTGCTTTCACTACTCGACTATCGTTGGTCGATTAATAGCCTCGACACCAAGGGGTCACTTGCCACTGCAAATGTGTAAATACATACGACCTGTTTGTGATTGTCAGCACCACTTACTATGGGCCAGTACATGTGAATTAGGTCACAAAAACACCGCAGTTTTGATTCATGTGATACCAGATATTGTTATTTGTTTAAGGTTGATTATCAAAATGCTGTCACCATGTTATAGGTCAGTGAAGCCAGTGGTTAACAAAAGATTACTGTACAATCCCATCGAACAGCATTAAACTAGGTTCTCTCTCACCCCCTTTGGTTATTCCTCATTGCAACTAGATCTGGTCGGAGATCTTCGAACATATTGATAGGACAAAGTCAATTTAGAGAAGAGTATACGACAATAAGTTTGAACTTCTCACTTGCTTTCACAAACTTGTAATTTATTGTAACGGAATCACATATCTCAGTTTTGCTTGTTTGCTCCGAGTTCAAATGTCGAGCAATAACAATATTTGTACAGCAGTTTCCTGCGAACTTACAATGCTGTAATAAGGGTTGGATAAGAATACTTGAGCGCATACAGTTGTCTTTGTCCAAGCTGGCAACAATTTCTACGGTGAGTTGCACACTTCCCTATCCGTCAGGAGGGGACTATGTGATAGTCACTCGGAAAGGAAGACCATGATCAAAGCAAGGAAATCGCTCTTGGAGGTTTGAGGAAAACAGGGTGTGGTCAGGACGGGGGAAGAAAGAACTAATAAATAAAACCGAGCGGATTGATGTTTCTCTCTCTTCTAATCGTTAGATTTACGAACACGGCAAAAGCTGCAAATCTTAGTCAGTTTTGTTTGAGAGATCTGAAGTGGGTTGCTTATGACTGATTTTGTGGAAAGTCTTGTATCCAACTCTGCTCCATGGCGACGTTAAGAACCCGTTGACTATCTTGACTTCGCTAATTGCTCATGTATCACCCTAACCGCATTTGTATGAATGTGCCGATTTCCGAAGCCGCCTAATCATCTATGTAGACCAAAATGTCAGTACGGTGCGTAGTATGACCCATACGGAAACATTAATCCTGAGCAGAATTTTCGTTATGTTCTCAGGGTAATTGTATTCCGTTAACTAATTAATTCAGAAAAGGATTTTGTCCGTCATTCAATAATTTATAGTCCACCATCAAATCAGCACGCATTGGTGACATTTGTGTAAGTTCCGTAAAAGGTTCATATTTGACAGGAAAAGGCGACCTTCCGCTTTGGTTTTTCTGGTGATTCCGAAAATGCCATAGCATTTTTGGAACAAGTCTTTTAACACTACCGACCGTGTTATGACAAATTCACCGAAGCATACTCGATAAAAGCATTCTTAATAGAACACAATATATGATACGCGGCTGTTCTGATCAGATACGATAATGTCTTTTCATCAGCATGATGAAGCCAAGGTAACACAGTGGTATTTGGTGGCATTCGATCTATAGTCAACTACGTCCGCAGTGTGTCACATATGCACATGCTGGTCCTTAGCAGATAAGACTAAGCACCACTAACAATCACTCAGACCACACTAAACCGAGTCAGTTAGAAAAAACTCCAAAACTCATGACTGAGATGAAGATGTTTTTAATATTCAAATTATGCACTGAAGTTTGGAAGATGTGACAAATTGTCTTTTCGAAATAATACAAATGTTGAAACTCGTTGATCCCGGCTGGACTCGAACCCGAGCATAGTTGCCACCCTAGCTCGAGTGCCTCGAGTGCTGTACCAGCTGAGTTACCAGACCACAGTGACGGTCTTCTGACTTTTTGCATATTGATCACACGGTTTCTTTGCGCGAATCGTTGAACTGACTCAATTGTTAAATGTCTTTGGCCTCCGGTATGATCTGGACCCACATGAACTCAATGCCGGCTTCAGCAGGTGGTTTATTCTACTGTCCGGTCTACGAGGGAACATCTGGTGGTTTGGACAATACTACCATAGATCAAAATATTTTTACAAATAAAATAGCTGGTGTATGAATAATTATATTTGCAATTTGATTGTCAACAACAAGATTCCCCCGTGAATCAACTGGTGTCCACCAGTTGGGAGTACGAGCTTGAGTTGATTACGAAATACTTTTTGCCGGAGTTGACAAATGTTGAACTGATCTCGTTAGCAAATGGGAATGAGAATGAGAACTACGGAGAGTTCGGTGACTCTGTGTGTGCAATGTTTTTTTTCTCAGCAACGCAGCCGGCAGTATGTAATCAGATAAAACCACGCTTACTCTCCTGAACTTCCGACTATCGTGTAACAATAAGGCATATCTTGGACCAATACATAAAATGAGCTATCGGGTAGAACGGACGACTGAAAAAGATGATGCACTTTTTGAAACTATTGTACGTTCTCCAAGGTAATGAGATTACAATTTTTTCCAGTTGCCGTAAAACTGCCCAATATCTCCTTTGGGCACTACGATCAGTGATTCAAGGATGAATTCTCAGCACAACAGTGGCAACTTGGAAAATAGTTTTAAGCCAGTATGTGGAAAACTATTCTTGCATAGCAAATAATAAAAAAGCAGGAGAGGCTCTTTATCCCACTGATCTTCGAGGCATCAAACGCACTCCGGAAAAGGAGGGTTCATGACAGCGGACTAGAAAGTACGAGCGAAAGATGAAATCAAAAGTGCGTATTCGAGCTGTCATGAAGCTAATGTGGATTCACCGATTGTGAAAGCCACGAAAGAGATGAACAATAAGGAAAAAGTTCCGAACTTCAGCTGCGAAAATATTACTGTTTAAAATGTACATTTAGAATTCTTAGCTTAGGGGTAGATCACAAACTTGGATACTACTTTTCGGGTCAGTAGATGAACTGAGAACAAAGACATCCATATAATATCTCACGAAGGATATGAGGAAATAATTGACCTAAATTTTATTCTTGAAAGTTGTACACACAAAAAGGAATGAACGTGTCCCAGAATTTTGCATACACCAACCTTCATAAGCCACTCGTTCTGCAAGAAAACATAATTATTTTTCTTTAGAAAAATTAGAATAAGAGAAGGTTTTATTTCTGTGCACTTTTTATGAGCTTATGTCAGTTTTTTCTTCTAAGTAACAATGCGTGACGCTACAAATTCTACCTGGATAAAGAACAACCATTAAAACTGCTCTGGAGTTCGTATATATGCTGACGGAAGATGCGCACGGGTTGGAGTTGCTGAGGGGTGCACGCTGAGTTCCATAAATTTTCCCCTGGTTTAACCCCATTTGCTGCAATAGCAGCAGATTTGGTTAAGATGCAGATGCTCACAACACCACAAGTTTCAAAGTGTACACAAATCATAAACCGGCAAACTTGGGCCAAGCTGAAAGTTCACTATTTCGACCTTCTAGACTCAACAGCAACTGACCTGCACGTCCTTCCTATAGCTGTTCCGCAAAATGGGCAACAATTAGAATCATACCATACGTTACCGTAAATCCACTGCTTGTACGGGGAACACACTCCGACTGAGTCTACAAAACCGATCTAGCCGTAAAGCAATATTTGTCATTCTGCCGTTGCGCAAAGTCACACAGTTACGTTGCCTAAAGGATGATAGATAATTAATTATTGGATGTTATAAGAGGATATATTTATTTACCTGATAAAGCGAAATACATAGGATCCTTTCGAAAGTTATTTCTATGAATCAGGTAACTATGTGATCAAGATTTGGAACATTTTGGTAACTGCAAGGTTCATCAAAATGTTGAGATCTCTCTACCTTCGCTGTAAAAAGCCCACTTCAGTATCAGATGTGGTCCACTTTCCCGGAGCTCGTCAGATAGCCGTGGAATTTGGACTGTGACGTATCAGGTTCGATTCCCGTTACTACTGGTTACTTCCGTATCTGATATCCCTTGACTGGTCGCGGCCTTTGTCCATAAATATTTTACACTGTCGAACAGACCATTTAAAAGTTGGTTTGCTTTACGTATAAGCTTTTCTTATCGGTTTTACCAAAAATCGCAGAAGGTAATTAGACCGGAGAATTCTTGATCCATGCAAATATACTAACCTTTGCCGAGGCTTTCGGATCTGTAATTTGTCCTGATAACTAACCCAGCTTGAACGGGAAGTACTGTTCATGTTAGGCTTGTCGTGTCTTTGTGAAATACACCAGCCATAGTCCGCAGACGACAAGGAAATGTCGGGAACAGAAAGCCACAATCTACTTCCCAGTAGTAACTTACCAGACAGTGAATGTTCTGATCCATGTACTTACAATAACTGCAAGCTATGGGAAAATAGACATAGGGCCGAAAAAGAGGTCTCAATAATTTGCCCATTCAGAACGACATACTGTCGGCTTGATGGGTTATCAACGAAATATACTGAAGTCATCAATCTTTATCAGGCCTCGGAAAACAACTGAAAACCACAAATAACTCAATGTTCATCATCTCGGTAATGTGCGGACAAAAGTGATGCTTCAATAACACCATTCATTCACACAAGCTTCAGCGCACTTTTGATCCGTGATTCGAAAGGATAATAGAATTCTGAATTCCAGGTTATAGAGCATTTCGAATCTTGGTGAGATTCCAAAACCCTACGGTTTAGGACTTTGTGGCATGTGATAGTTGTTTAGTGTAACCTGACCTTTTTGTCCAAGCCGTCTCGGAAGAAACCGGAGTTCATAACAGCCACTCTTATCCGTCTGCTGAACACATGAAATAGACTGATTGAGGGACACATGTAGTTTGATTACTCGCTTAGAGGGTGGAAGTGAAACAATCCAGTTTTTCACTGGGCGACCAAGTGACAAAGAAAAACCTAGTCAACTTATTGACAATCCGATACCGGTCGTAACAAGCTAGTATACAACACCTACGGTTCGTTTTTCCAAAATCACCTAAACGGTCTTGCTGACCCTTATCTTTCACGTGTTTTCCATAAATCCATTTGCAGTTATGATGAGGTACAAACTGGCAGAATATGTCCGATTTTTTATGACTTGCTTGCGCATGAGTGCTGTGGAAGGGATACATACACTGTAGCCGCAAAAGCTCACTGCACTGTTAGGGATAACCGGCAAACAGACCCTGAGACCAAGAGTGGAGAACTCCATAAGGCAACTATAAATGACGATCAAATGGATCAGAGCGTTTGGTTACTAGCTAGCAAGAAGGAGTTTTGAATCCCCACCATCCCCATTTACTTTGATAATAGGCTGGCTCAGCAAAATTCGGAACACACCCAAATAGCTTTAGAGGTGGGTGATCGCACCCAAGTTGACCATGAAGAATAACGTGAAATTGGCAACCTCCAGGGCTATGGAAAACTCAATTGACAAAGATACACAAGTTAGCCAGACCAAAAGTTCAACGATGCCAAAGTTGTTGGTTATTCGGAAAAATGGGAATCAATCTGTGCCTTGTGTGATTATATTTGTGACAAAATTGTCAAATTCTCACGAAACTGACTCAAAGGACCAACCTCTTTCTTGCTGGACCCTCCGTGTGAGATTCCATTCCTCGCTGTTCGCGTGCTCTATTTAAATCAGCGGACCAGACTCAAAAAGCGCCGTTTTACGTTGGCAAAAACAAAATACACACATTTAGCGAGTATAACCTACTTTCTGGTTTCATTCTGGAGGGCAAAATGACACCACTGAAGTTTAACAAATGCATGGAGTACGTGAAACATGGTCAAGATAGAAAACACGTACTTTGTGTTCCGACACAATCTGACACGAAGGGGATCGGCCAACGGAAGTCCAAATAACATTTTCCTATTCCGCTGTATAATTAGCGAAACAAATAACTCTTTACCTTGATCAAACGGTTTTAGGAAGTGTGTCGAAAATTCGACTCTTCTTTTGTTGTTTTCGTCGAAGAAGCCATAATGTTATTACCATAGCTTCGTTAGTAGATGTAGTAGTGCGTCAGCATATACCAACAAGGCTGTGTTATTACCGTTACAACTTTAACATTTTGTACCTTCTTTGATTTGTTATACAGCAAAGCACAATATTTCTGAAAGAGGACGGCAGTAAATTTGGGAATGCTAGAGTGACCGTTGACGGCCGGACCCCGGACACCACGACGAACACCGTTTGACTACTGCTGGTCAAGTCTGGTTCACGGAGGGAAGAAATTTATCACATGGTAGCTAATAAAGCTTATACATCACAAAGGTCCCCAGTAGACCACTCATACACGTTACGCATCACTGGCTGGTTGAGAACACGTGAAATTAAGGTCAATCTTATTGGCCTAAAAGTTCACACATGGGGCTCCCTAAAACCAGCCCTGATCACACGGTTCGCAATATGGACTCCTTTCACAATCAGGACCGTTAGTAATTCATAACAAACCAACTCAGACAGTAAAACATCGTTATCAAGGCTTTTACACTTTGAGACGAACATTTATGCCACATGACGAATCGTTTCCTGATAAGACTTATCTCCAAATGTGCACAAATACCAAGTTATCTTCACAAAGATTTCAATGAATTTATCCATGGACTGTTCAGCTAGTTTCCCAGTCTTTATTGAACTAGGAAATAGCAATATTGTGGCAAGAAGCTCTACAATAAATACTTTCAAAGTGTATCAAACGATGCACTCCGAAGGAGCAAAATCAGTGATATGAAATCTCAAAGCCAAAATACTAAGACAACGGTGATAGCTAAAGTTGATGTGATTTGGGCACGGAAGACGTCAAACATGAAGCTGTTTTTGCGAGCACCTCGTAATAAGTCCCGAAACAACTGCTGTCATATATGTTTGTATTTTCATAAAATCTAGTATCCGAAAGCATTCACCACCTAATATTTCACAATGATGCAATCATCCCATAATATCTGAAAGAAAGCCACTCAGACAACAAGATTCGTCTATGACATGCACAAGTGACAACGAATATTCACGATATCAACTATTCCGATTAGGTTAGACTGGGAGTGTAAAATCTAGTGCTTTTCGGCTAATTTTGTTCGGTATCACTGTTTTCCTGTGCATCTACATTCTAAAGTTGAATAGTTCATAGAACAGCTAGGAAAAATCACCCATCCACAAGCAATCTCAACAACAGATACTGAAATAATTCGTGCCACCTCAGAAATGTGCTACGAAACGGCACCTGCTACGGGTCATGAGAAAAAGACACCTCGTGTTTGACACAACATTTCTTCGAGACGCGATCATTTCGACTCACAAAGGACCGTGTTAGCCAGTCTCAATCATACTCAAGTTTGATCAGTAATACCTGAATACGAACATTAATACAAGCTGTTGATCGATAAACCGTTCCGTTACATTTGTCGTAATCCATCAGCAACATGATAAAAATTCACATATTGTCATATTGTGTATACGTGATCTACTGAAAACAGAATGACTTTGTCTTGTACATATCTGTAGGCCGAAGATTCCAAGTATCCGATTAGGGTAATTTGATATACCTTTGATGTTTCCACCAGAGGCTGATCTCCGAATCAGGAGGGTAGATTACATAGTGTGCATTTTTCTAAATAAAGGTCGAAGATGATTGTGATTTCGGGCAAAGAGCTTGATTTACCAAAACCACTCATATTGGTAGCATATTTCACATTCATGTTGTGAGATTTAGGGCATTACAAGGCGTTTACATCAACAAATAAAACGAGATGGACTAGCCATCCTATTTGTCAACGGAATTCTTAAAACCTCAGTGAAGCAGATGATTTCACTTCACGGAAGACACATCGGTGACCGGTAAAATATTTGACAAAATGAGTGTTCCGCCTGAGGACTTTGCCTGAATTGTCATTCCGCATGTAAATACATGCTGATATGTATGTATACACAAAACAGGTCTACTGCAGGCTCGATCGGAAAGTGAGTCAGTCATCTGTCAAACATATGAGTAGACTTGCCCCCCCAGAATGACACACATTAAAACCTGTCAGTGCTTATCATAGCAAAATATAGCAGTGTCAATATACAAGCAGAACACTAGGTGTGGTCAAGTTTGTTAGGAACGGAGAGAGAGAATTTGGTAACTAGCTACACAATAGAGATTCTAAGAGTACAGTTTTCTTCCGCAATGGAAAATCTGCTTCACATTCTGGCTTCCAAAAGGTAAATATCACGAGCCAGACCTATAGATGAGAACGAAGCGGGCAGATTTTCAATTACCTAAGATTCAGGCTTCTCGTGCCAGGGCAGGTTTTGTCAAAACCATCTCGACGAACTATTCCCTGGTAATTATTTATCTTTCCCGGATTGTTCGTGGCATGTTACAGCGTATGATTGAAAATATGAAATCCCATAGAACTCGTTGTCAATCACATTAGTTCTACTGGAGTTTGCTGAAAGCTGGATCTGTGTAACCTCGGTCACAAAGATAAATTTGTCCGAAGTTCATAGATTTGAAATTAGTTGTGTTAAGATCGGCTTACTGTTTAACCAACGAAGGCAAATTTTACAATACATGGTTTCTGTCACCCAGAAACAAAAGTCGATCCCACTAGAAACGTCTATTTACGCATTGCTTCCGTGTCTCGGCCTAACCGGAAGAAGCAAAAAAGAAGCAAACAAAATAATATCTTACCTAACAGTTCAATAGCAGACTCACTGTGAATGGTAGCCCAATCGGAGGAATACTATTGATTACTTTTGAACGGGTGACCTGGATTTGAGGTCATGTGAGCGAGGCCTGTTGAAAATCTGTTTTACGATACTCAGAAATGTTTACCTCGAGTCCGAAAAGTTTGCTACCTGTTCAGGTGATAGACATATTTCTTATCGTTCTTTCGAGTGACAGCATTTGTTTTCTCATTATTCATGTATAAAGTAGAAGCAAAGCAAACTTACTTGCCAGGCTTTTTCCGTTTAAATTGATGACAATACGGAGTTGGTGAAGTAGTGCGAATAGGAAGAAGTAGTCAGAAAGCTGACTTTGAAAAGTCTAATTAGCCAGTGGCGTCCAGAATTGAACCCCGGGTCCCAATAGTCATCTTATTATCTCTGATATTTTTTCACTCGTTTTATCACGTGATAGTGGTCCAGTATTTCAGGAATGAGGTCTCGGCCAGTTAAAGGTTGTCAACTGCGAAAAGAGATCGAAGGCGAGAGCGAGAAATGAACCCAGGACAAAAAGGCTTAAAGCCCACCACGATGACCGTTCGAACCCCGCCGGTCGTTTATATTGCGGTGGCCGACAACCATCGCAGGTCAGCAGAAATTGCTTTAAAGAAAACATAAAAAGCATGATGATTTAGTGTGATGTCGTGAATGAGATTTTACGCTAAATTCACTTATTCCAAACGTGTGTTCAATGAGTAGTATGAGTTTCCTAGTTTGGATGTTTAGTAAGACAAAAATAATTTGGAGGAAAAATCAGTGGTTCATGTTTGACAAGAAATGGGTTATCCCGAGTAGAAGCTGCTTGATGTGGAGGAACTTGAAATAACCAACCCCGTGAACACTGGGCATTTTTAGAAAAGCACCCGTGGTATCCTCCCATCAAGTGATTCACTACTCCTAAATGAAGCATCAATGGAATGGAAGAGTCAAATGGAATGATGAGATGGAAACCCCGGTTCTAGGGGACGGCAGTCGACGAGCCACTATCACTGGGCTCCCTATTTTCTTGGGTTCGTGAATGTCAGTTAACCTCGGTAGTGCCGTGGGTCTTTGAATCTACGGCGTGGGTTTCTTCCCTGAACTTGTGTGCAAACAAACGTGAAACAGAAAGGCCCTAAATACTTCACAATTCAAATCTCAGTAAGCGAACCACCACCGAAATTATCGACACCAATGGCAGAGGTGGTTCAGTCACTATTGATGACCATCAGGTTGATCAATTAATTACCGGTAAGAGGAAAGAACAATTACCATAAAATAAGACAACATATAGAACAAAGATTAAATTATTCAGAACGTTGGTTCGTTCATTTCTTTTGAAGCAGAAGGTGAAAGTGTCAATTTTACGTAGGATTCAATTTTGTCAAGACATGTGGACCATTTAGTTTGGCTGATCAGGTTGAAACGAAAATTAGAACAAGTGAAAACAAGTAAATTTCATGTCCTATCCCAATCAGTAAACAGTCCAGCTATGCGTAGCTTGCGTGGGAGTGCGGAACCGGTATCTAGGCCAGAGTTGATTGTGATTCACATACACGGACTCACATAGACACATTTGCATAAAAGATGACAAGTTGGTCGTATACAGGCTCTTTGATCGTACTCTAGCACCATCACGTGTTAAAGATAACTTAGTTTTCATTCATCAAATGTGTTCATTTGATGTCACTGAAAAAAAACAATAAAATGATGCCAAACATTAGTGCAAACGATTACTTGACGAAAGTAACTACGAACAAAGAGAGACAGCAGAACCAGTTCGGGATTATGCTACATCTGAATCAGGCGGAAATCACCCTGATGTAGAATAGGAGACTCGTCTGTCTGAATAAATATGCTTCTTTTTGGCTGCAAGGTGAAGTTTGGTATTTGTGTTCATTGTCTTCAGAGTCAACCGGGAGGGCAAATTCGTGCAAGCAACACTGACTCAGTTACGTAGGGATTCACCATCCACTAGGACTGTTCATCTATGACTCAAATCTAGTGAATTAACAAATTCAGAAAGGTACTGTGATTTAGTTGCTTTTCAGAAACCCTTTGGAGGGACTTTACTATCAACTTTCACCGGTTTTTTGAAGTAGTGCGACATGTCTTATTTCGGTTCCGAAGCAGCGGAAAGGTGATGCCCTCATTTCGAAGACATTTGAGAAAGGATTCATTTATATCTGAGATCATTTACTACCAGCTCCGAAAGTTCTTTGATTATTCTGAGTTTGTATACTGAGCATTACCGCCTAATCCATCTATTTAAGATTGATATACTATGAGGTACAGAGACCGGAACTTCAAGCGGAGTTTCTTAATCTCGAGATGAGAGACCGGATGTGGAAACTATTTTCCACACTACAGAAGCTTTATTGGAGGGGTCTACACGACTCGCAGCCAACTGCTGATAGTGGTTTGCCACAGTTTATTTCATTTCTCGAGAATGAAACCGATACTGACATCATCAATAAATAATTGCAAATCTCAGTCCTAGTTTAGCCCAGTTACCTAGGAATCGTCAAAGGGCACTGAAGGTATGATCAGACAGTGCCAGTGCGAAGATTCGGTGTAAAATACAAGCAGTTCCAGTCAGATATTGCCGGATTTCGAGGTTTATTCAGGCAGTTTTCAGCTTTTTTAACCCCAAGCCGATCGGTTACTCTAAACTGGTCCGGAGTTTGGTCCCGTTGACAGGTGCACAGCGTCCAACTGATGCAACGGATTACGTATTCGTGAATGAAGTTCAGCCTGTCAGAAGTTTTCTCTTGTTATCTTAAAGTGAAACAAGTCAATATTTTTTGCTGTATAGTTAGGAAACGAAAACATAGTTATAGCTAAGACAAATCTCAATGGTGGTGAATATTGATAATGTTTGATGGCAAAACAGGTTGCATTGATAGACTCCTGGTAGATGGGGTTGGAGTTTCGATCAAAGAGGTTTTACTACCAGCCGAAACGACGTCGTCACCTGCTCGCAGATGATGTCACGTCGTAAATTGAGCGATCGAAATGCAGAAATATCTACAGGTTTTGTCGAAATTCGGCGAATATTGCGGTCTTGGAAATTGATTTTCCCACAAAATCTTCCATCCCTGTAAACCTTAGTCGACTGCACCAACCAATTCGGTACCTGTAAATAGATAAATTCGGAACAATCCCCCTTAAGGTAATGAACATCATACGATAAATACATTAAGTTCGTTGTTCAGTGTTCACCATGTACCCCTCAAAATCGGATAATGTGAACAGCAGATGGAAAAATGAGGGTTATTTATTCGAATGTGAACTTTATCCACACTTCACGAATCATGTGGTAAACATTTGCTAATAATCCGTTGGCTTGGATAGTTTCTCGAATGATTTCTCAGTCTTTTTGGCATGGAGAGCACGAAATTCTCGGTGCAGTCTTTGGTCGTAGTTGCCTCTTTATCTAATGAGTCTCGCATGTCCAAAATCCAGTGTTGTGAAAGTTCAGTAACCCTCAATAACCCCCGTCCTCAACATTGTATGCAAACTTCTGTCCACGTACACATCTGGATGCCCGGAAATTTGCACCTGGGTTTCATAAGTTGAATAATGAATAACTGGAGAATAGCATTGCGAAAGCAAAATATGACTTGGAGAATTATCATTCAAACGAACCATCTTCCGAGAACTAATTTTTATTCGATACTTTGGACATATTTAGTGCAACAGTGCCATGAATTCTGCACAATTTACAGCGTATTTGAATATATTCTTACGAAGTGAATAGTTAAAGTTTATTGAATCCAAAACTGTTTGATAAGATGGGCTCCAAAAAACCCGCTTTTTATTAGATTTCCTGGAGAAATCCTTTTATTCCCCTCAAAATAAACTCAGTGAAGTGAATCGATCTTTGAAACGACGACGTACGACTTGGTTTCTTTTCTTTAACAGATTTAACACGTGACTTCTTTTGGTGGGCACCTTTTGCCGGATTTATTAAGTGGTTCTTCTTTGACAGTTTTTTTTTTGCCTCATCCGTATCCACTAAGGCCCATTGGGAAATTTAGCGGGAGATCTTCTCTTTGCCTGGATGTAACACCTGCGCGGCATTTTTTTCCATTTTCTGGTGAACAAAGTCATCCTCTGAGTCGGGTGTGCTGGCTTTTCGTCCAACACGTCTTGTTCTTAAGTAGAGTTTCCCAATAATAACGCTGTGCTTTGTGCTTCTGATTACGGAATATCTCGATGACATACTTGCATTGGCAATACTGGCTCGATGAGCTCCAATAATGCTTCATTGATTTATTGGAACATTTCACTTTTGTACACATCTAACCTCAGTATCACGGAGACCATTGGAATATCTACCGAATAATGTTGGAATGACTCTGATTTGAAGGTCATCCATATGGTGTAAACTAAAAAATTTCTTTGTTGGTTCCCCAAAAACGAGCATTACGTTCAAACTGTTGGACTCGTCACTATTATCGAAAGACGTTGGTAATGTCTGTGACTTCTTATTAGGAAATACGAGCCAGTGAAAAGAAATTTTTCTTGGATTTTCGATTTTCAGTCAAATTTGTCACACTGAGAAAAGTAACACACTTCCAGACCATTCACAGATCAGCAACCCTTGGTTTATATATACTACACAAAATGTAGGCTAGAGAAACAAAGTGTGCAACTAATAAGATGTCGATCGAATTTCGACCAGACCTGTTCGTAGCCCACATTGATCCAACGGAATTGGACAAATATCACGAAACACAAGAATCGGGTCTTCTTGTCTGAGGCTGATTTAGCTGATGGCCTAAACACTTCGATGGCATTCGCATGTTCACAGCTTTGCCCTGTGCTAGTGTCCGTCCCATTAGCTTCTTGAAGTCTCATCGGCCTTAGCCTAGAAAAAGAACTGCATGAATCCCTGAGGCAAGACTGTGCAACTGATTGAGACTTTCCGAGCTATACTGGTTGGTAACACCTGTACGCCTAATCTTCAATGACTGAGTCATGGGTGATATCAATGCGAGTCGTCATCCGATGCGTCCACATTTCACTGACGGTAATTTATCGACATCCGATTTTTTCGAAGAATGACACATTCACCCGAGAGAAACGAATCACCCAGATGGAATGTTAAAAGCGATCACGTAAAATAACATTGAATGAACTATGCGAAGTATTAGTGGGACCCCGAAAAGGCTAAATAATTTATCCTAAAGGTCACTTTCAAAATATATGACTTACTCGGTAAGAATTTGCAAGTTTTTCTTGTCTTTTCAACATCCCTGATCCTGGTCCAACCTGCTGGTAGTTGACAGAGTAAAAAGCTTCCGAAAAGAATTCGTCACAGTTTTAGTAATGGAAGCCGGTGGAGACTATGGAAATAATTCGTACTTTGGGCGCGGTCTAAATAACGGTTTTTAAGTTATCACAACTATTGTCATAGTCAAAGTGATGTGTCCGGAATCACAATTTTGGATTGCACGCAAGGGACAGGAATGCAAAGAAATATCTCATACGATATCTATTCAACGGTAAATCTGAACCATTTTGGATTCGTAAACATATTTTTCTTGTCTCCGGTGTTCTGTGCTCGATCTACTTGGCATCATTACCTTCTGTGTCGCTCTCGTGTAGGTATCGCGTCTCCCACTCGACCCCCGTAGTATCAAGTTTCATGGATACAAGATGACATAAGTCGCGGGATGAAAACAGTTCTTTTACTGTTGTCACTGGAAAGCTATATACTATGAAGACAACTTCAGGTATATTGAAAAACTTTACATTGAAGAATACTCGGGTTCAGAGCTCATATACTGCCCTAGTATAAGGAAACGGAAGTCTGTTACGTTGGTACTGAATTGAATGGATATTGTGTATGTTAAACTTCATTGAACGATAAGAGCAATCAGCTCTTGCCAGGGAAGCATATATATATATATATATATATATATATATATATATATATATATATATATATATATATATATATATATATATATATATATATATATATATATATATATATATATATATATATATATATATATATATATGGTGCCCGGACTGAAAAGTCAAGCCCGATGCACGTAAAATTGATCAAAATCTTCCTCATAAACTGAGGCCTCCGAAATGCCTCAGTATTGTCGGGAGTGAGTGTCTAAGGCTCTCAGCTAGCCCCTCGCTCTGAACCCCCTTCGAGATGCTCCCTGAAGACCGCGCTTCCCAAATAACTTCTGCTGAGGAATTCCTTCACACTGCCTTCTCGTGACGGAAGTGTTTTTACAAAAGTTTGAGGCGAAGGTGAACCCCCAGCGCTCTCCACTGAGTTGACTGACTAGTAGTCAGTTTAGTGAAGTTGGCTAAGCCCTGATTCCAAACCAACCATGGATGGTGTATGAAGCTTACAATGCCATCTGTGGCGGAGGGGTGTGTTGGGCATCCGGGATGCCTAGCCTTATCCGAAGGGCGAATGAACTGAGCAATCGGTCACCGGCCCCCAGAGGTTCCCGGAAGTGGCGAATGAACTACACAATTGGTCACCAGCTCTTTTGGACCAACTCCGCTGGCTTGCAACACGTACTTGATTGTGCATCCCTGAATAGAAATGCCTACCCTGGACGGGGCGACCCAGTAGTGCAATAGCCCACAATGTCAACAACAATGCAACCGATGGATATCCTGCAATACAGTCGTCACTTTTTGCATGCTTTAGCACCACGGTTGTTCTCAAGCCGGTGTAAAATATAGCGTACACTGACATACTCTTGTCGACGTGCCATCATACTGTTTTCGTCGACTAACAGATTCTGCTATACACTGACCAGCCTTGCCTGAGGTGATGTGAAAGTACGCCAGCTTATAAACGCTTTTTAGCTCACCGACTTTTCTTTCAAAACTTGCACTTGCAGGCTGTGGACTAGTTGCATTTACACTCTCAAAATAAGTGGAATGCAACGCATGAGTTATGTTCACGTTGATTACGAACATATATATATATATATATATATATATATATATATATATATGCATACTTGCTTTCATCTGGCTGTACCGTGATATCTCAGATGGCAGAGAAATTGCCTCGGTAAATGAAAGGTTGTCGGTTCGACTCCGGCTCATGAAATTAAACCTAGAATGTGAAAATTTACTGACGATTACTCCACTATTTGTGCATAGTGAGATATATAGATATGATAATAGTACACATTCCTACCAGTTGGCTGTTCCAGAAAAGTGCACGGAAGTTCGAAAAAGCAATTCCGTTTTGAAGAGAAAACAAAGTAATGATAAATGCTGCTGAACACGGTTACAACGGAAGTTGTCTGAATGCATTCCGTCTTATTTTCTTGGCTAGGGTGCAATTTTGTCCTTCTACAGGTATTCAAAAAAATCTTTTGTTCATCCAATAAGTCGTGCACAGAAGCTCATTTCGGGTTATTGGTTTATGGGTCGGGCTTTGGAAGATTCGGTAATTTTTCGATTTGGTGATGCTGAAAATATCCAAATGTTGAAAGTAGTTGACCCGATCGGATTCAGACCGACGCATGGCTTTCCTTTTGCTCATCGAAACCGAAGTTTTGCAGATGAAGCCTTGGTCTATTTGGTCAACATCATTTTAGCTACACTCGACCTGAAGAAAAAATCTTGTTTCATGCATTTTCATTGCAGTAATACATCTTGTTGGGGTGATAGAACTCTACTAATTTTACTGTTACAAAGGCAAGTATACCCTGAACTCTTTTTTTACTGAATCTAAATTACTTTGCCGATCGAAAGTATTTTATGACTACTTTGCTGAACTCAAAGATCATTTATGTTCTGTCACCCATCGGTCCTCGTTGTTCTTTATGTCTTTAAATGTGTCCAGATGTAACGACACTCTATGATCACTTTCCCAGGGCTGACGTCTCTAATTGCTATCCTCTTTACATTTTGGCAACAAGGAAGTATTTGAAGTTTCTTTAGTATAATATCTGGATGTCATCAATTTTCAAGATCCATCTTGCCACAGAGCATTACTCATACATTTGGGAAGGAGCCATATCTATCACTTCAAGTCTTACGCCTGGGATTTTTGCAAACTCCACAATATCCAGTTAGACAATAATGCTATTTTGCGTGGTATCACAACTTATCTATTGCTCTCCGACCAAACTTACCTGTCTTCTATAGAATGAATTTTGTAACTTTGCGTAGATCTGTAGAAGTCAAGTCAACAGGCGGAGGCTCTATTATCTTAATAGAATTAGCTTATCTGCAAGAATCAATTTTATTCGTGTTAAAATCTAGATATTCGACCCGGCAGGTTCAAGAAACATGCATTTAACTTCTTTATTTACCACGTGTAAATGAAAGTTGTCCTGTTGCCGGATAAGCGCATATTGTCTGCTTGTTCTCCCCAACCTTGCATGCTATCCATCATGGATAAGGGATGCACTCCTTTGGGTGTGTTTCAGCTTCATTTTGTTGTTGTTCCTGTCATTCTCTTGTTAGTATCGCTTGAACAAACTACTTATATTATACTTTTTTAGTTACTTGTATAGCCTAAACGTGCATGTAACGAACAGTCTACCAGTGAGTGTGGAACTGAAACTACTTCCATTGGGATGAATAACGTCACATTCTGACTTCATTCGCGCGCAATGCGATCAGGTCGGTGTGTGTGGGAGGTTCGACAAATACGACTGACAAAAGTTGTACATTGGTGCTTATAACTGCGAGTAAGTCGCAATAGTTTATATGTCGCACGAGACTGTGTAATCATTTAGATAGGATCAAAACTGTACACTTTTACCACTGTCTGTAAAATAAAAGCACTGGTTTGAACTTCATCATTCAGAATAAGTATCCAAGCTTGTGTTATAGGTAAACAAAACGGTACGCCTCACTTGAAAGCCTGTCCGCAAATGTGTTCTTTACACTGCACAGCTACGGATAGAAAGGGGAAATTCGGACGGCAAATTCGCAGTGCACCGGCCTCCTAAAACCAAATGACCTGGGGGAAAAACATTTATCAAAAGACAAACAATAGGATACCGGAATGAGGTGGCGTATATGCGTGCACAATTTTTAGTCCCTTGCCACAAATATGTTCCCATTTCTCCAACCCCTGCTTTATTCGACACACTAGTATGTCGCGTTTTGTTCCTTTTGTCCGGACTCGGACCTGGTGTGATTAGTGACACACATTTCACAGCCGGACTCTACCAGCTGGCCTGACGTACGCATCCATGAGCATGATGCTTTAGTAGCGGTGCGCATCCACACGTACGTTTCTACCCCGTGTGTAATGGATTTTCTTCTTTGTAGGTAAATATGTTTATTTGAATAAAGATCAAATAGATTAGTCATGAACCTCAGTCATCTACAAACTGCTCTAGGTTTATGTAGCCCATCAAATATCAGACGGTCATACCATCAGAAAAGAGATATTAGAATCTGATATTCTACTGGTTAAGTCAGTTGGGCACTTCAGAGAATTTAGTTTGCAGAATACAACGGAAAACTCCTTTGATCTCTTTCGTTTCCTAAATCAGAATTACAGACAAGTGATTAGCAGTTAGCACTGGTGAACACCGAGATGGTAAATCTAAGGATGGTGCGATCTGGGGAATCGTGGCTATGCGTTTACCCCGCCCCACTAAGCTAAATTATGGAATCACCATGAATTCAGCGGGCCTGGACCATTTATTGTGTCTGCTTCAACAGAATACCGGTAAATCGATTACTGTGTCCCTGGCTAGGAAAATTTGTGGAACTTGTGTAAGTGATTCTATCAATAAGTTATCCTGACCTCTGTTGACTAGCCTCCGTCCAAGTAAGCCCCTAAAACCCGTGTATAAATAAATCCAGATCAAGCGTAGGATCGACCAGGTTTATCCTTGGACCAGACAAGAAAACGTAACAATTGAGGAGTCAAGCAGCAAGTCAACAACTCTACTCGTACAGAAAACTCACAGGTTACGGAGTTTGTCGAGCGCGGCACTCTGAATCATTTGCACAGGCGAATATCCGTCTAAGCACCCCCGATTGATTCCTGGCTGCATTTTCTCAGTGAATAGAAGCGCGAATCCAGAAAGAGGAAATATCCACTATAACTACTGGACTTCCAGATATCTGTTTCTAACTAGTGTTCACATACTCTCGTCAAAAGTTCGAACAAAAATTGATTCGGAGAAATATTAGAGCAATACAAACGGGAAGAAACTATTTTATGTCTTTCTCCTCCCAGTGATGAATCCTAGAAGTACCAACAATTTAACAATATTTGTTTCAGAAAACAATTAATTTCCCCTCTTTCAATACGAACAATGATTTTAAGAGTTAAATTGCGAATCGGGTGGTTGAAAGTTTCCCAAAGTGGATTACTCCAAACTCTCGGAGATTTGTTAATCTTTCAATACGAAGAATTACCCAACGGAATTCCGTGTCCCATACAACTTCCATTTGACTTAAACATTTTTTAGCCAAGCATTTGTTTTGGCAGTTTTGATGGCTATCTCTGAACCTGAAATCTTAAGAAATACTCCACGCTGGTTTTAAGGGGAAAGCTACGGAATAAATGTAGAATTAAGTCGATGTGTGTACGTGAATAGAAAAACGTCATTATATGTGATATGCAGCTATGGGTGGATCCAAAGTACCCCAGTCGGTAAGCATAACAGATCCTCAACGACCGAATCCACCGGCGAATGATAAAAGATATCAGCTTTTATCACTTCAAAGATATAGGATTTGCATCTCAACACCTCTGATCGAATCGGTGGTAGACACCTATCAGCTGATTCCCGGCTCTCTGCCACACGCGAGCAAAGTGGATCGTACGTGGTTCTTCACTACAAATATCAGGGTCAGGTTACCGGTTATCCGTATTAGTACAGTAAGATTTTGAGGCCGTGTAGTATTTTCCTTTAACTTCACTCAAGAACGGACTTGAAGTAGAATGAATCAGTGCTTATTCTTGGCGATACTGACCCAGTTTTACCACAAAATCCAAGATGTCGTAACTTTTCTGGTCCATCCGAAAGTAATGATTGTGTGTTAGACGAGCTTGCCCAGCAGCTGCCACGTGAACCATTAGGACCGTGAAGGAAAAAGATGTCATGTCCCGTAATGGGTTCCATCTCCGGGCCAAATTCGGCGTCGTCCGGGCTGCCGTCCACCCAGTACTGATCCCCGGCTATGAAACTTGGCTATTACTTATCGGAGACTTCAGAAAGATGGAGGTGTTTGATCACTGGTGTCTATGATAGATCCTTAAAGTGGCCCGCCGAGACATGTTTTCAGAGAAGTTATCAGACAACTCTACTCCGAGATTAAAAAGCTTTCGCTGTTTCTTCAAAGTCGACGATTGCAGTTATTTATATGTCTTTCGACGTCCAAATACGGCGACCTCAAAACAGTGCCCCTCTCCTCTTGCGCCCACAGGATGGCTTTGTCGCCTTTGAGGACGGCTAAAAACATGGATCAGTACTGCCAAGTTGGACGCTGAGTGATAAGGACTCAAGTCTTCCTACGGAGTTCGCAACTGCAAGCAGAACTTGACTTCTCAGTGCTCGGATATGCGATCCGGTAGTCGTTCGTGGGCAGACTGTATTCGTGACATCCATGATGCCGACTCATCCTCCCACATAAGCTAGCCACATAAAAGTACAAGTAAGTGTAACATCAAGTTCACGGCTGACGTTGTCCAACGACCAAGGGTGCCTTATTTATGCACAACTAAGTAACGCAACCGAAGAGCATGCCAATGGAAATATAAAAAAAAACTATCATCGAACGGGAAAACGGAAGACAAATGCTTATCATTCTAGTGGTCACTGGAATATAGGGAGAAACCGTTACAAATACACCGGTGAAACATGTACTGCAAAACCCTAAAAGCGAAATAGTTTGTGCATCAAACTTATCGGAGTGTAACACAGAAGGACCGGTGATCTTCTACTCAGGAGGTTGTGCGTGTCCAGTGTGCAAAAGTACAAGGGAAGAACGTTAATCGAACAACAACAATATGGCGGCTCATAGCCTGGCTATTATAGTTGAAACCTAATAAATAATTTTTGAGTAGAATCATCTCTGGAAACCGAAAACCAAATCTCAGATTTGTATTTTGAAAAAATCTACAAATTTATAAACTCTGATCAAGTTTTTCTCGTTAAATTTGGTCATTTTATTTTGTTCCTAATTGTCTAGCAAGTCATTTAGTCAAATCCATCTTTCATTTATGAAAGCGATTACTTACTAAAGACAGCTTTCACTAAAACAATCAGTCGATCAGAATGGATTTTCCACCACCTATTTCCTGTCAGTCACTTGCTTCACGAAGAAAAACGTGCTGATAGTTATGAAGTCGCCCAATGTATGGTTAACGAAAATAATTTTCTTCATATAGTAAGGTAAACTTTGTCCACAAGCAGCTCATGGGTGGTTGGTTTTGCTTCAAAATCAATGGTGATTTGCTTTGTTTACCCCGTGCTGATTTATCATTATATCCAATGAGGCCCGACAGATTTATACTAATCATAAAATCGTCAGTGTTATTGTTCTATGCGACGAAATGTTTTTAAACGCTAAAATTGTCAGCCTAATTTGTTTTGCTTTTCTGTGCATTTCACGGAGGTGAACCATGGAAGAAAATGAGTATCAAAGTATCTCCTGCAACGGTTCTTTTTCTATGATTTTATTCTGAAGCCAGGTTGGTTTTCTTCTCAACGATATTGTGTGTGAATCTCAAACGTTCGGTACACGTCTTAAGTCAGCCATGAAACGAATTGATTATCCGATATTTGGAATGGTGATGGTAACTTTTGCTTGTCTTGAAGAAGTAACCGCCTCAGATTATGTCATCCAGTTGATCTAACTCAAGTTTGCGTACGAAGAATGAGTTCGTGAGGCCCCCCATCTGTTAGAGCTTTAGCGATCCACGGGATTCAGAAAGGGTTGTTCTGGTTCATCATCTCCATCTTTCTGCTTACAAAAGTTGCCAATAACAACACAAATGTTGATTTCAAATCCCGACATTTTGCTGAGTGCGAAAGTTGCTTCTAATGTTTTTTCTACAAGCCAGTTAGGAATGTCACTCTATACCTAACGTTTTTAGTTTTCAGCTTGACTGGCTTTTGAGCTCCGAAGTATTCATATCCATGCACACACATGTAGAGGTATGTGTGCGTATTCTTGCTCTCGTGCTGGCTTTCAGAAGTGCAATGAGAAAGGCTGAAGTCTTTCCTTTTGACCGACAGTTCCGATGACCTTTACTGTCCGCGTTGTAAAGTTTCTTTGCTGTCTGCACAGTACTGAAGTGATACAAAGGGCATAAAAACATAGACAGTGCAACTAACCTACGACCTTGTGCAAAGCGCCATGCACTCTGCCAGTCTGCGGCATCAACTACAACTTGGACCGGATGAATATTGTTGTGCCCGCGTTTGTTTGTACTGTACTATATCTTGTTTCCATGCTTGGACCATCACTACTCCTCTGTTCTTTGAGTTATTGTTGTGGTCTTAGTCAACATCCTTACCTTACCCCCCCCCCCACTCCAACCGCATTTTATCACGAACGTCTCTGTTACCGGGAAAATGTCAAACGCCACCACAAGTGTCGGTGCCTCGACGGATGTGCCATCATCCGACTGACAGCAGGTGGTACGGTCTCATTGACTTGGAACAATCTCAAAGCGGTATGTCAACTGGGGACAGCGAATGTAGCGAAACAACAGCCCTGCACTGACGACCGGATTCCTCAATGTCTTGAAGCTTTCTTTTTCTCAATGAACGTTGCCATAATTCCACACCTCAAGCGTCGGGTGTTTTTTGGATGTGGTATTGTGTGCACAATTTTATTCTCGGCTGCTCGTTACCAACGGACAAACAGCTGCGCCCAGCTTGTCGGAAATTTTTTTTCCAGTGGGACAGGAACCTGAACAGGCCACTAAATTTGCCGATAGTGAATTTTCACATAAAAGCACCAACTTCATTCCCGAATGTGTTACCAGGGCTATCGACTGAATCGAATGAAGAAAATGGAAAATAACAATTTTAATTCAGATGGCTGCGGAATTCCTGTGAATTGTTATTCTAGGATCAGCATCGAATCCTGTGAATTTGAATGGAATACCGCCGATTAGTTTTTGATCCAAACCTGTCAGTGTCTAGTTGCCACTTGTGGTAATCAGTTCTCTCTCTCTCTCTCTCGCTCGCCAAAATCCGGCTTTTGTCTAACATTGACTCGTACGGGAAAACACAAAACAACACACTGGACAGATCGTAATGCATTTACTTTATTAAAGAACAGTTGTGTGCACTGCATGTGTTCCTAATTTTGTAGTTGTTTTTGTAGTCATCGCTGTGCTCATTAATACATTGGTAAATAAGTAAATTACAAAATAAAGCTGGACTTCAAAGGATTAGTCTCTTCCACCCTTGACATATCTGAAAATGAACGCATTTTTTCGAGGATATGGGAAGGAAAATATTCTTTCGTTTGTCCTTTTCGAGGATTCGTGAAATCACAGACTACTTCTTTAAGCACGAGTTTTACTAGGAATCGATGTAGAACTTCGACGTGCATTTGCAGGCAAAGTCTCGTCCTGACACCATATTTGAATTCCTTCCTATCTTTTATCTTTGACGAATCGTTTGTTGGTTTAATTCTTTCACCGTATGATAATATTGCAATATTTCCGGAGAAGATCACCGCCAGCTATTCGTTACCACTTGGGCAGTGACAGGCGGAGTAGGAATTTGATCACGGGACAAAAAAGGTCTGAACTCCACTGTAGTACCTGTCTGATCACCCTTAGTCAGCTTTGTTCAGCTTTTCTCAGCCTCGCACGATAATTATCTGCCTCCATGCATATTTCCTAGTCTTTCGGGACACTTTACGACTTATAAGTACAAGAGGTAACAAATCTCTTGAATGAACCTCTTAAAGTTGGCCTTCTGACTAGAACATGACAGAATACTCACTCGTTTTCCTCATCCCTACCTAGGGAACAAAGTGTCTGCCGAGGCGTCCTTCTTTTGAGTTCACGTTTACCAGTTCAGGTCAATAGATTTCATGTTGAATGTACTCATTGACTGGAAATTATCATACACAATTAAGAAATAGTGCGATGGGACTAGTTAAGGGAAGAAAACCTGCAGAAAACGGAACTTTTGCGTACAACTGCTTGTATCCGGTCAAATAAAGTTCACGAACCATTTACAAATTGGTGTATGACTTCGACGGAAATGGAAAAGTGACAAACATCAGTCTGTCTCATGAGATACGTATAAGCGAAAGGACATAGGTCAACCACATGTGAGTGAAAAACGAACATTTTTTGTATTTTTGGCTGATCTCTGACCATCAGGATCAAAAGGAGAACTTTCATTTTCCCTCCGTCCGACTTATCACATCTGAGTCTTCGTTCTCCCAGCAATATTCCACGGATTGTTCTTGTTTCTATTCCGTGTCTATAATGCTCAGGCAATTTCGACCCGCAAAAGAGAAAACACCAACAGTGTAAACTGGTATCTCCTTGCGAAACAGCAGCCATACTGAGATCAATACAGTCAGACGGAGTGTGGTCTTTGATTATGAATGATTGAAATCATAAATTTGACTAGTTTTATGTCATTAGGATTAAGTGGATAATTGAATTGATAATTGAATTCATTTTCAGAATGGTCACAGAATTGTCCTATTAAATAATCTTTCGTGTTTGTCATGTTCCGGGATCAACTGACACATTTATCGACATGTTTTTCAAATTGAATCTGCCTTCCTACATGCACCGTGATAATCCAGTGTATTTGGGTTCCCAACTGTTTTGACACCACAAATATGGTGGAACATTTTTCACGCTACTGGACAACATCACCCGGAATACTTGCGTAGTTTGAATTACAAAACACCACACGGCTCCTGAGTAACTTGGACGGCATCCATAGTAACAAGAGGGCACCATTTGCCTTCCTCTATCAGTAAATGCTTGTAATTTAGCACAGCGGAAGCTTTATATCTCATAGCCTCGATGATACTCGGCATCATTTATGATAATCGGTAAACTGACCCCGAGATTTGGAGTTAAGAGCCACTTAAAGTCTCAAAAATCCGGCTTTGTCACCAGCTGGGCTGACTCTCACCAGAGTTATCGACTGTGACGGGCTTCAAACCACTGATCACCAAGACTGTAGGAAAATGCTCTAAATCATTCAACTCCTACCGGCTCTGTTCATACTCACGGACACAATACATAACTTAACCGGAAGCAACGAGTTCAAACCTGTTTCTCGATATCACAACAAAATTCACCACTACCTTCCCTGGTCGAAAACTGATTTGATCCCCTCGGTGACGGGTTATAAATATCTTTCAGTCCAATGGGAAGCTTCAGACTTTCGACCCTTTTACTAATAAATAATAACCATTTGATTATGTGCACTCTGAAAACCGTTTGATAGCTAGGATCAAATCCGTTTACGATGCAGCTCAGCTTCATTATATATCTCATTGCAACTTGGTTTTTTCATTTTGTACCATTCCTGAATGTACTATGTTTTACCACTCCTTTGCGAACATGAAGGTCGAGTGACAGATTAGCCTTTGGGAAGTAAATTTGATGTCGGTTGTTTTTTTCGTTGTTCAACTGGCAAAACAGAAGTAGAGAGCTAAACCACTGTTGTGATGACCAGATTTATTTCTAATTATCGTACGTTTAAAAATAATTCCGAGATAGTCAAACAAAATAGACAAAACACAACACAACGTGGTAAAAAATTCATGTTTACCGTGGTTCCTAATGATGCCAACACGCCCGGTTATTAATTAATAATATGAAATAGGATTTGATCAGTAGATAGAAGAGTGTGGATGGCTGATATTCGTCAATAATCAACCGTGTGCCCGTACACTCCCTCAGCTAATAGGTGAGAGCCTTCAAGATAACAGTTCGTACAATGAGTTCACAAGTTTAGATTTTTTCAAGTCAAGGCTTTTCTTGCAATTGAATCATGCGGCACTTCTTTCTGTTCATATTCACTCACCTGCTGATCACACAAGAAGGTGCTGACTAGAATACGAATGTCATCAGCGTTTAGCTTCTTTGAACACAAGAGAAAATGAAGTAGGTACGAGTGCTGTGGGATCCCAACTTGTTGTGTCTAGCCATTCAGTGGTTGTGACCAAAGCGTTCTTTCCGATTCATTAGGTTCGAGGTGAGCAATTAAGACTGCTAAGTTGTCTTGTACTAGCCATAGCCACAGCCTCAATAGACAGCCATCCCTGCGATCCTACGTGGAGAAAGTGGCTCGCGAAAACACTGGCCCACATCAGAACAAAACATTTACTGTAGTTATTCTATTTGATAACCACCTCACATAATAGAGGGTACAAAAGTGAACGAAAATCACTGAGAACGAACTCCTCCATCAATCTAGGTTGTAATTTCCCATAAAATCTATGCTACTGTTCACACGACTGAATTGATCGGAATTCAAAAATGTGCTACCAGAGAGGCAAAGATGTGGGGTCTCTTCTAAATTACTGCAAGCTTTGTGCATGATATAAACTTTTTCCCCGGGGAAACATTGTAGTCAACCAGCATGTTTTGAAGCCCCAGAACTCTTCTAAAATACCGTTCACGAAAGAAAGTGATTTATTAAAACTTAGATTATATACGAGACAAAATTTCGCGGACTTACGCTCTCTTTCAACCTATTGTTAAACTCAAAAAATAGTCCAGTCATCCTAAACTGCCTCCATATAAGCACTGTGTATGCCGTACATGTACTAGGAGAACATGTGAGGTTCTTCAAAATCACACGCACACACGCTAGGTTTCAGTAACGCGATAGAACAAAGGGCAATGCATTTGTTGTCGGCCTCTTGGCTGCCTTTGCTGTGTCGACAATATTCCATCGGAATGATAGATACAATATAGAAAGCCACACCTCAGTGAAGTTGTGTGCATTGATTGGCTCAGTATGGGGCTTTCCTAAATTGCCGGTCAGCCTCCTTTTGATGTGCATTCAACCGAAATACAGTAGAGGAAAAACGGACATTCTGCAGCTTCATACCTGAGTAGAAGAATAATATATCTACAGTCTCCTGTTCCTAAAATGAGGTGGTGACTGACAAAAAGGTTGATGTCCGGACAAATGAAAATTTGGAATGGAAACTGAAAATTTTTCTTTTATTTAATTTGAGCAAACCGATAAAATCACTGCGAATGTTATCACAGCATTTGAATAAATTGAAAAAATGAACGAAGTAAGGCGTTTTGTGTTCTCAGGGCGAAGCACAACCTTTCTGTTGTTCTCGATATGGAAAATCCACGGGTTGTTCACTTTAAAAGTGCTGTGTACAATCACAAGAATAAAGCATTTCAACTTGGTAACTACGCGATTACGTGGGATGTACCAGTGTCAGACTAGCGGCCCTGAAGTTACCACTTACCCAGTGGAACAGCATGGGGGTAAAGTTCCCCTTTGTGGCACGGTAAGTAGAGTATTCTGTTTGCATAAGATTGCGTAGATCATTCTGAATGTTAGCAACATTGAGATAGGACTACGATAAGCTATTTTCACAAGTGGCCAGGTAGATTTATTGTGATGCGCTGTTTCTTCATCAAAATGGCCGGGTATTTTGGAGTCGTTTTCTTGGCACTAACCCGTTAATGCATTCATATGCACACATTTTATTCTGATGAGAACTTACTTTCACGCTCGGAAACCGGCAGATCCATATACGTGACCATTTTGGTAAGTGTCTACTGAGTGACTTTAATGAAATCCAAAGCGTCTTTCCAGAAAAGTGTTTCACAATTTAGCAAGTAAAACTTTCAATTGAAGATTTTCGCATGGTTATTTCGAATACAGTGGATAATGCGTAAGCCTCCGCGTTACCTACGCTGCAAGCGAAAAACCAGCATCCGGCCACCAGGCAGTCGGGACTGGTACGTGATGAATCACGTTTAAAAATCTAATCTCCCATTATTCAGACGGTTATCAAACTTTGTAGATTACTTAACGGAATCCCTTTGAAGTATTTACGCCCCTACGGGGAAACGGTCAGTCGCGGAGTATTAGGTAGTGTATAATTTCAATAAACCCTTGAAAGTCAGCCCGGATAGCCCGGTGGTTGGGTGGTTGGCTCAGAATCGTTCACTCCGGGTTCGAGTCCCAGTCGTGGCTAATGAGTCATAGTTAGGGATGAAACAGCTGCACAATGTTGAGTGAAATGTTTGCATTGCATGATGGATCTTAATATGTACATAATGTTTCAGTTTGTTCCATATTTGAAACATCGAAAGTAAGAGAGGGATAGATCGTCGTGGACTAACCCATTGTAAGAAACATTTTCCGGAAACAGGATCTACGTGGATTACTACTTGCTCAGTGTATTCGGTTTTCGATCTGTCCTTTATTAGTGGTTGGGCCAGAGTAGTTTATATATATGCATACATAAGCGTTACAAAAGCCGAGGCCGACAGCTTTCTGTCCATTCCGAAGTTATTCCGCAAAATGTGATCTTCGAAGCTCAAGTTTAGGTTCATTGTGTGGTGGTGATGGTGATGGTGGTGGTGGTGGTATATTGGCGGTTAAGCAGGACTTGAGCGAAACAAAGTTGAATAAACAAGAAAACCTACTGTGTACATGGTTCTACTTGGACCGGAGTAGACCGAACGTGGCAACTGGTTTGAAAGAAAACCCATCCATCAGATGAGGACAAACGGTGTCGTATTGCGAAACTCAAACTATCAAAAGTATAAGCGTGAAATTTCCCATAAAATAGATATTTTTTGGGGCAAAATGAATATCGTAGGGAAACGTACACCTCGAGGAGCGCGGTCTTCTTACCAACAATTTTAAAACATTAGCTCCGCCAACTGAACTACAAGGACTTATGAGGCAATATAAAACTGTCTTACTTTGAAGTACTAGGCGGCATAAGATTTCTGTGTGAAAATTTTCGAATAGAACGAATAGTTGTACAGTAATATTTAGGATGCAGTTTCAAACCCCATATTGCGAGATTATCGTTCTAACCCAACACGCCCGCCCCCCCACACAAAGAGGGGGCAAAATATTTGGTAAACTGGTTCTATCGGGTCTCACCTGGAGACGTCATGATGGTCAAAAAAATATGCGTTGTGTTCTTGTAGTACACAGCTGTGGTAACAATACGAAGTTCGTATATCCATGTTATATTGCTCGTCATTCTATGAATCAACAGAAAGGCATAAATTGCCGGGACAGTGGGTTTGCTCTAAAGGAGAAATTAGGGAGTGTCTCGCAGGTGTCTTTCAAGAGAACAACTAAATCAGTAGCGAGGAAAACTGGTGAGTAAGGTGGTATTTTATGAACAACGGCTTTTTTGTTCTCCTACCGTTTGTTTTTCTACTGAATTCTACCACCTGTTTTCATTTCTGTTTGAGGATTCTCCTATTCGGTGGTTGTCCAGAAGTATTCGGTGAATCACTGTTGCCTTGCAAATCGTTTTTTTTTCACCATTGCAACCCCAAGTGTGCCAAAAGAAGAACGACTTGTAAAAAAATATAAAGCACATACAGCTTGGTGAAAAACTTCAATTTCCCCATCGTTACTTGTTGTATGTCAGTTCTAATCCCATAATGTCTCTATTTAATGCTATGGCAGACAATAATGCGTCACATATGGGGATCCCATTCTGAGCTACAACACAGGAGCGACTACGTGTGTCATTTCCTCAACAACAGAACTATGCGTCAACAACCAGCCCTATGCAGAACTGTTCTGTTTAAATTATCATCCATGACTGCTTTGAACCGAGACTTGCAAACGACTGAAGTTTCGTTTATAAAACGCTCAAAATATATCAGTATTCCTTACGAGTTATGACAACTTAAGCACTCTCAACAAGTAAATGCGGAAATCACGAAGAATAATCACTTGCAAAATAAATAGGTTTTTCGCGTTAGCACTAGCTGCTTTCGTTTTTCTAATTAAAAAGTTTAAAACCTTAAAATTCGTGGTGAGGAGCATGGGAAAACATGCTAGCAGTACAGAAGAAAATGGTATACACCGCGTCTTCCAGTCTACAAACTATCAAAGTTTAAAAAAGTGGAATTTTGAAAAAAAATTTAAACAAAAGTTCTCGTAAATTAAGTTAAATGATTGGATTGAAAGCATTCAGACTCCAAGAAATACCTTGCAATTGTAGTGAGTAACAACAGTGTTTTTTGGGTTGCTATCGTTCCAATTTTACTTTCAAATGAAGTGTAGCGAGAAAGGCAGTACAATTTGATCCGATCTTCTTCTCTACAAACTACTTATGAGGAATGGAGTTTAAGGTTCGTAGTCACAGAATATTACCTTCACAAAGTATTTCTTACTAATTTCTTGTAACACCCTAATAATGTACTTCTAGTCGGCATTTTGCTCGGACAATGTGTGCCAACGGGCTGTAGCTCAGATTAATCGTGAATTGTTAGTTCTCTAAACCTTGGGGAATGAATCCCATGGAAAGGCTAGGAAAAATTAAACACAAGATTATTTCAAATGGATTGATTTGTCTGGAAACTTTCCAGAGTACCGCAAGGATGGTCAAGACAACACTGATCTAGCCTAAAAGGATGAAGAAGTGATGTACAATACTCTTCACGCTCGACACGTTAGGACACATCGAGGTATTTGTGTTATGATGGTGCAGTGGCAGTTTGAGCCAGCTCTGTCTGCCGTTACAGCACTCACAACAGGAGAGCACACGGATAAGAAATATTGTCCGCTCTTCCAATACATGCGAAATTCAGAGTGCTCTACATGGTACTATACCCAGTGAGTGCTTTGAGGAAAAGATCTTTTAAGCACACTTTCCGAGTTCATGTTGAATGCAAGCAGTTCACTTTAGGCTTCGACGTGTTTGAAGTTCACTCATTGACTAAAGGAATGCATTGTTAGGCAGGTCCTTTAACTTACGGCTGAATGAGAATTTTTCCCAAAGCTAAAGTGACAGATTACTCTCATTTCCTTTAAGGATCGGTCGCTAATTAGTGTTCTTGCATTATATAACACGATTTCCAGAAGTCCCGATTGTGGAATAATCAACGAAAACATACTATTTTGCACTCAAAAGTTGCACATTCCCCTTGCTGTTATCAACATCTCAGCTTCATTTTTAACAGATGACCCTTAATTTGTAAAAAACTGACCGAATGTGACTGAGAGAAATTCCTATCTTTCGTTACCATTGGCCGAAATTGATTACGGGAGCTGATTATTTATGGACGAAAAATATACTACTTCATTTGCCAGGCTACAGTCGACTGTTTCCCGTTGTGATATGGCGAGGTTTATTGGTATAATCGAATACCGGCAGTGCAGCACAACAAAGCCACTTAGACAAACGAATGAAATTAAACCTGTTTTAAAACATCCCACTGACTATTTTTGATAAATATTGACAACTCAAAAGGAAAGGCAACGCGTTTCAATCGTTGCTGCATCTTGAGACACATATTTGGTACGCAACTTGCGTACATTACGCAAGAAAAACAAAATGTTTGATTTGCTGCATCCAGTTTCGCAAAGCAACTTGACATTCGGTAATATTTCAAGTTTTCTGGACTCCATTCCACCTTGATCTTCCAAAATTATGATAATCATGTTGGATTTTTTTTTGTTCTCCATTCAATTACGCATAGATTGATAAACGCGATCAATGGTACCCCATATCTGACCACCCCGAGTTGTACAGTTGTGGTCAAGCGGACAAAATGACTCTCGATCCAAGTGTTTCTATCTGTCTTTCATTGCTATTCTCTGTTGCATTCAACCTGACATTTTAAAGGTCATTTGCATCTGACAGGCTGACCTTTGCTTCTAAAAGTCGAGATGCATAATGTGAACACATTGTGAGGCACATTCCGCATACGAAGAAATACGTATAAATAGTTCGCGAATTCATTGTAGATCAGAAATTGCCAGGTAAAATTGAACTGGGTTTTGAGGAAGGCAAAGAATTAGTTTTAAAAGGTTGGATGTAGCCTTCACATCCAATTAAGAGAGCACCACCTCTGATCGACTCTTAGATTTTTGGACGAATTCGCATAACATTGTTTTTTTTCATTTAACTAAGGGCCATACTCCAATTCCGCATGCAATATTATCTCACACTCTAAAAGACGATTCTGGTTTGTGTGAATCTGTTGGCACTTATTTGTTCTGTATTGCTTTGCACGATTTGTGCTTTGGTTTTAGAGAAGACCTTGTGAAAATAGCGTTTTCATACTGTGCTGTGGGCAGAGGTGTAGAAAATGCCAAACAATAAATCCGCCATCTCCCGCCAATGGTTGGGGTCGGACATACTACTCAGTGACCACTGTGAATCTGATAAGAATAATTTGACAAACGACGGACTTTCACTTAGTAGCCATAAATGGTACGAGTGAAGCTACATTAAATAAAACTTTCAAAATAGAGATAGCACAAAGACCAAGAGATCGAGATCTCAGATTTAGAAGATATTATAAACGATGAAGTTTCTAAATTTGGGAATTCGTGCTTTAAATTCAAACGATCTATGCTCCGTGGTAAGTAATTTCCCAAGTTCAAGGTCCTGTGTGAGGTCCAGGTCAGTTATGAGCACATAACTCCCATACATACAGAAGACCAAGCGAGAATACACCTACTCACTGGGGATGTCATCTCGGTTGGTGCTGAAATGGCAACCATTTCAGCACCAAACTCAGCGGTCAGGACCTCATAGAAACCACTCATCCTTGATTTAAAAATCATTGACACATGTGAATATTTGATAAAATAATTACTAATGGATAATTGATTATTCACTCTGTTTAACAGTACGTCTTCTTTATATATGCTCAAAATGTCGCGTCAAATGATGTCACCTAACCGTTTCTCATAGCATGAATTATGTGAAGCAATTTGTTCTATCAAAAAATCAAGTTATTCCTATACGCGTCGGAATTCACGGTCGCTGGACCAATGAAGTAGTCAAAATCGGACTCAACATTCTTGCCCCTTTATTAGGTATCACGGAGTTTATTTTTGGGTTCGTGAAATATGACATCTGCAACTTCGTGATGACTAAGCTCAAAATTCTATTCACCCATCTAGCTGTAGTTTGGGTCCTCTCAGCAAATAATTTCGTTCTCATCCGTTGAGTGAGGCTGGCAAAAGATTCATGCAATCGGTACTGTTCTCAGTTGTGTTTCTTTTATTGGTGTTCATGGATGTTTGTTGAAAGGGGCTGCATAGCTAGGTTCTGGTGGACTTTGGTGGCAAAAAGATTACTGATATTCACTAGGGTGCACTGTTCTGCCAAACAAAATGATTTAGGGAACATTTGGGACTCCAAAAGGTGTATCCAGGTGTAGCCAGAAAGCGTAAATGTAGCAATGTAAAACAGACGCTAGATGTAATTCACAATCAGAGAAAAGCAGCATATTATGGTATTGAGAATCCATCTCTTCAAGTAGAGACGGATGTCGAGCCGGTGCCACAAATGACGTACGTTCATGAAAGTGAGTCTCGTCCTCGCTAGTCGTGATCTGGTCTCATCTCCAACATCACCTCCAGGTGCAACATACCTCTCAAGGTACTTAGAGTGGGGCAAAACACTCAATTTCCCAGCGGTTCAGGAAATGCCCCATTACCAGTACTTTACTTCTCAGTAAGAAGATACCATCTGTATATTGAGTGAAAAACTTTGTTCTCTGGGAGGAGTTCGGCTCTATCGTTAAGTGGACCAGTAAAGGCGCTTGTACAGCATCATTCAAAGAAAAGTTGGGATAGGAAATATCCCTATATGGGTCTTATGACTCAAAGTCCGCAACGGGTAGAAAGATTTTGGTCAGCCTAGCATTCCCGTTCACATTTACATTCAAACCTCGGCAGTGGGTCATACGAAAAGTTTATTTATCAGTTAAGTGACTCATGATGATCCAAAGTCTGGTCATTTTTATTGATGGAGGCTCTGTTCGATAGAAGCTATGTTGTAAATCAAAGCGCATATTGGATACGATGGTGGTGTTCAGATAATTTAAACAATGAGCATCTTCCTGTGATAGAATCAGAACTCGGGGTTGATAAAACTACGAGATTCAGACTGAAGAGATAACAAAAATTAACAGAAAGTAAACCTGCTTTCTTCACATCCAAATGTCCGCAACACAAGGAGGAAATAAACCGGCTACTACCGGTATACCGGGCTCCATAACAGATCAGCTATCCCGATACGGTCAATTGAACGTGAATAGTAAGGTAAACGGTATCCAATGAAGAGCCACTGCTATTCGAGTGATCCATGGGAGCAGTTATGTTTTCAATCACTGGATTGGCCCCATCAGTCACTTCCCGATGGGATAAACAGCACACGGCTGTGCGAGATCCAGAGGACAATTTGATCTATCTTTTGGATTTTTCGATGGCGCATATAACCAGAATTATGTAGACGATGTTATGTCTAAATCGGGAACTCACGATGAGTCACGATGAAGCGTACAATAAACGTAAAAGAATTTAAGTGGACTCTACATTACCCGAATCATCGTTGTTTTGATTCCTGACAAGGAGTTTCACAGAGGAAAAAACTGCTATTCGAATTCAAGATAACGGTCAGTCGTAAACCATTCTACCTGGTGATTACTACGTACTTCGAGTTGTTAGTAATCACACTTATTGATGACCGGCTGCTGTTAAAGAGCATCAGAGTGAAAAATCGTCGTAATTCTTTCTTTGTCTTTTATTATTTGCTGATTGATGGCTGTGAATTTCTGAAAGTGACCGGGATTCAAACGGAAGACAGAAGAGTATGAGGTCTATAGTGAAGACTATTTCACCACCGTCGGTGGAAAATAGTAAAGAGTGAATCATGCACTCGGATCAGCGACCCGTCAAATTCCACATGAAAAAATAGACAATAAGTTCAAGGAAAAAGACATCCTGTTTCGATGTCAGACAGTTCTTTATTACTGTGAAAAAGGACAAAATCACCATTCGTACTTTAGTTAGACAACCTATGAGCGATATTGTGTGCCATATTGAACTTAGGATCACGTCTGGGCCCTGACAATCACCGTAGAGTTTCCATTCCCTTGATTGTTCCGACGAAAGGATAAGAACAGCAGGCTGTTTATACAATGAATGCATAGTAATCCTAGTTAACTGTCTTGCAATTAACAGACAAATATACATATTCCGTTTACCTGCTTCATTGCTCTATTATTCACGTGGTTTTGTCTTTTACAACATTAGAAGGCAGTAATCAACAGGTTAATTCATTGCCAGCAGAAAGCAAAGCAATTTCGTCTTCTGAGCTGGAGTCCGGAAATTTATTGTACACAAAATTAGGAGAAGATTTTTGAAAAAACTAATAAATTTTTCACGAAATTTACTGGAAAAGAACACAGCAGAGTGGCGTTGCTCATTTTATAATCCGACGGACTACTTGATTTTAACCTCATCGGCAAACTGCAGTAGACGTTGACTGGTGGTGATATGGAAACTTCAGTAAGTAGCTTGCGATAAAAGACGCTGGCGACTACCTTATCGCCGACCTTTGTCCTTGTACTCTCGGATTTTGACATGAATGTCTATACACCGTGCGACATCTTCAGGCACTTCTATTCAAAGTTGCTGTTCAGTTCGGCCTAGTTAGGTCCGTAGCTGAGGGGTCAGTTGCACATAGCGTGACTGCGTGCTACCGGGCACATTTCCAGGTAGCGAGAAGGAGAACTGCCGCTCCGGTTACTGGGTGAGAATAAGGAAGCACCGATTCTCCAAGAAGTTGAAGGATAACGATCAGTCGCGATTGCCCTAGGAAGTGGTTAACTTTTCTTGGACACCGAGCTCTTTCTTCATCAAGTAACCATAATGGTTTGCAGACGGCATCGTCGCTTGTGCGAGTGAGGCCCGCCGCCAAAGAAGATCTGTACCTCTGTTTTACGCTTGGATAAAAAAGTCCAGATTCAAGCGGGAGGAAAAGAAGCGAAAACTGACCACCGCTCCCTCCAAATACCCACACCCTAGGATGCTTACTGCATCCTGGATCATCACATAATCCGAAAGGCTGATGAACCACTAGTAGTTGTCATTTCTTGGCAGAAAGATATGTTTTCCTCGGAAAAGAGACAAGTGGCGCTGAGGATGCCATTTCGCATACTTTTTTCATGTATCTTCATGGATGCTGTCTCTAGAATGCGCCCCAATCATGCTACTGCTTTTCCGGTAGCCGAGACACATTGTGGTCTCCCAGTGGCAGGGGTGACCCAGACACTACGTGGGAACCTTAAAACCATGCCACCTACGCACACAGCTCGGTAGAACGTGAAGACGCATTCAGGCATAGGTAATCAGTGTTTCATCCTGCGTACTGTCCGTGACTACAGAATCGGCGAAGCCTTTCTGCCTGAGGTACACCTACTCAGCTCCGGCAGTCGACAAATACAGGTCCTTCACGTGAACGAGCCTTACTAGGTTAATCATAGAAGGCCTATGATTACTTCCGTACTTTAAAGGGTTATGATTGCTACGTAGAGTAGAGCACACAAAACCTGATCACTTGGGAGCCAATTTCACCAAGAGTAGCCACAGTGCAGTTCAGGGGTACTGCATTCAACATAACCGTGGTTGCAGTCTACACCCTGACCATACGCATTGAGTCAAATTTCAAAGACGAATCCTACAATGTTTTCTGGAACTCATTTATTCGGGTCTCCAATTACTTCCGCAGATTACAATCGACTGGTCATCACCCGAACTCGCTCCCAACATCCAAAGAAGCCCCTTCTGACTTTGTACTCCTTCGACAGTAGGATAGTGCACTCGACGGACTACATTCTGGTGCAACCTCGCTGGGCTACTAGGAACGAAAAACAACGAGAGTACCACGACGGCGAAACTGGAAAAGCCAATGTAATTCACCGTGTACTTGTACGTGCCAGTCTCAGAATTTATCTCTCAGCCAAAGAGAGCCTCTCTTCCAAAGCAGACTTCAAATCTCAAGGCTAGCAACTATTTGAAAATCTCAAACCTTGAGAAATTCTTCCGCCTTCAGACCGAACATGGTTCCTGTCGACGGTAGCACGGATACGCGATGGATTACGCTCAGAGAATTCATGACTGAAGTCACCCTTGATCAACTGGGCAAGATATCCCAGCGTAAAAATGCTTACCTCCGAAGAAGCTCTTAGCCGCTGTCCAAAGGTAAAGAAGGCAAAACTCCCTAATTCGATCGCAATGAAAGTTTTCAGACAATACTGATATTAAATGGCAGGATAGACGAAGACCATACCGGCCTTTGCAGGTTTCGAGAACTTTTTCCAACTAATACTCAGTTCTTGGGGAAATGGGCACCATCACTTTCCTTGCTACGGGATGACAATTATCATCTTACACCCGGGGTGGAACAATAAGTCTGAGGATAGGTCGGGCGATTCAGTGAGATATTCAAACGATTTGTAATGTTGCTAGGCATTGCCGGTAAATACGAGTTAAGCTACACCCACCAAGAGTACAGGAAATAGCTTCTACTATCGAGAACAAGAGAAAATCAAAGGGAATTTCCCGGTGAGGACGGCACCAAACGTGAAATCTCCTAAATCAGTTCTAAGTCCTCAGACTTCATTATTCTGTCCTTATTAGGAAACCGGATTTCACCTTAAATATTATGAAACTTTGGTCCTACTCCTCAGACCAAAGGAGGGCGAAAAAACCGTCTACGTGAACTATATAGAATCAAAATCCCTGGTACAGAAGCTCAGTTTCTCCTCATTATTCGCAAATACCACTTTTAATCGCAAGAGACACGCGACGGTAGCCAAATCGAGGTGGTTTTCAACGAGAAAGACATGAACAGATTTTTGGCTCGACGTACTTACCTAACGTGTCAGAGCAGAAGTCAGTTCGGATCTTATTAGAATAAAAAGCTGCGCCATGTTTTACATAAGCTTTTATTGTTAGATAAAGAAGCCTTGACAGAAAAGATGGTACGAAGCTGTTTTATGAACTGCTATTCCCACATAATCTGACGTAGGTTTTGGAGCCTGCTTATACACTTGCTGAGCTTCAGCTCATCGACTGATCATTATCCGTCCTTGTAGATCGGAAGACTGGTGCATTCAGCACACATGTGATGGTCATGCTGGCCTCTCTGTCCACCTCGTTATTCGCTGGTGACGTGGACACGTGTCGGGTCGTCATCGTCTCCATCGTGTCGTGGTAGTCTCCCACTTCCATTGCAATAGTAGTTAGGAGAATTTTCAGTTACCAGGAGTAATCTTCCTGAAGACAGATTTACAATCGAATCAAATGTATTTTTGGCAAATTATCATCCTACATGACTCAGAAACTATATCATAAGACTAAAAAACGAGTCGACAGTGTTGTAGATTACGTTGTATACAATTTGAACAAAGGATACTTGAACTAAACCCACCCGGAGAGAATGGATTGTTGTTCCATCAATCTTCAAAATGGACTGTCCGTTTGAATAATAAATACAATCTGACAGGAAGTCAAACGGCGAATACAAAACCCAAATTTAGCATAATTTTTAACTGAGGTTTTCATTATATCATAGTGAAAAAATCAGTAATAATATAGTGAACACAAACGAAATACTCTGTCATACACTGTACAAACCAAAGCGTTTCTTTTATTTACAAAATTCTGTTTTTAAGTTTCAAACTTTGCATGAAGTGCCAGAACTAAGTCGAACATAGCTAAATTTACAACAATCGTATTCAGCAAAAATAAAAAGGTAAGTCCAGAGATGGTATAGATGACTAGGGGAACCCGAATGTTGTAGAAAATGGCGAACAGCATCCTAGCCGAACTCAAAATTTTCGATCTCCCAGTTGGAAATGGATTCCTCTTTTCATCGAGCCCATTCTGGATGCGAGTGTCATCAATAATTCTCTCGAAATACCAAACTGTAGTTCGGATCTCTTTCAGCTCTATGCTGATCCTCCTACTGGGAAATGATTGGCGAAGTCAACTCAGTAAGTAAAACCAAAACTGTTGCCATGTGTCCTTGTGAATAGTGGTCGTGCATTGTTAGACACTCATTTACCCTACCCGCGTCCTCTTTCCTGTACGGTGATAGCTGGGCACGCAGGGAGCCCGGTAGACGGAATGTTATCGGACCGATTCCGGCTCATGGCATGCATCTTTGGATGAGAAATGCATTAAGATGTATCTGTACCTGAATGTGCGTAAGACTAACTAACTTGTTGATCTTATTGCATTTGATGCACCCCCACCCCTCTTCCTGTCGCAAAATGATTACTGAAGGCGTTTAGAAGTCCATCAAATATGTTTAGTGATTCGAAATGCTGTGCAAAAGACCTTGTGCAAACTCAGTCACTGATTGTTCCAATTTATTTAGGATGTAACATTAGGTAATTCGTTGAGGTGCCGTCTGTCTAGGCACATGATTGGAGAGCGAACAACACCAGGCGACTCAAATTTCCGCTCTCTTTGTTCCGAATTTTGGAAAGCTATTTAAAATTGATGCAAAACGCCATGACCGCACCAATTATGTGTACACTTAATGGCCAATTATCGAAAGTGTCCACTCGAAACCCATAAAACATCAGTTTGTATCCGCCTGTAATTGTGTGGTCAGTGTCGAATGATTTTTCTCATTTCGAAAACCAGTGGTAACCTTTAAGTTAAAATCTGTGCACTTACTGGATGGAAGAGGGAAGTAGATTCCCGCCCATGTTGACCTTTCGCGAAATTTAGCAAAAGGAACAATTCAGTCACGTAAATCCCGTGCCCGGAGACTGTGGTTTTAGTACCAGAAGGTAAGTGTAGCAAGCCGTATTTGGGTTGTAATTAAAAGAAAACAACAGGTGACAGTGTCAAGCGTATTGTAGTGAATTTTCCCACTTCACAAGTAAGATGAAACATGTGCTGTCCGGAAAAAGTCCATCCTCCCCACGCGAAAAATAAAGACGTTTTAAAGCGCATTTTGTGCTTTACCAGAGCAGACCAGGGACTGATGACAAGGTTGGGGCCGAGGCGAGCTGACTGGCAACTTTTCGTGTGATTTGACTGAATCGCACATTACCGGCTGCACCTGCCATTCCGCCCATTCCTGGATGTGTAAAAGCGCGCGGCACTTAATGAGCCACGGTTTGTGCATATGGATTGGTGTTCGCAGTAGCTGCTACCACAGAAGCTATGGACTGTCTTGGAGACACTGAGCCGGATGGCGGCGCCGTGACTTGTTCGATGGGTGCGGCTGGACGACCTGCAGCCTGATGATGATGCTGAGTTGCCACCTGATTCATCATAGCAGATGCCTGCACATGCGAGCCACCCGGCATGGAAGGCGTGCCATTAGGAACCATTGGCCTTCCCACACCTGAGGTAAGCATCTGCACCACGACAGCCATCAGGTTCGGGGTCATTCCACCAACAGGATTGGCCGTCAGACAGTGATCCGGTTTCGGCGCTGCATTATTCGTTTAACGTTTGGGCATTCACAGATCCTACTGTAAAAAGGTCTTCCCAATTAATGTCTACCAACTAAGCTTCCAAGTCATAGCCCTAGATGAAGTCCTGACTAACCAGAGGACTAGAATTTCACAAATGTATTCATTTCATATAATTGCTCCAACTTGTGAAGGACAGGAGGACAATTATTGTGGAATTTACACTTTCTGAACTCTTCTAGTTGCGCGAATCAAACGGCCGCAAGTGTGCCAGAAAAGCCTAGCAACTGTCGAAAGCAAGCGCAAACAGTGCATCATTCAAAACACGAAAAATACGCTTTCAGTTGGCTGGAAAGGAGATAAACGAAATGGTCCGCATAAGAATTGCTCGCACACAGTAACGATTACGTTGTGGTTTTCGTAATCACTGATCAATAATTTCCATGTCATTTTGCATTTTAATCTCGTAATCCTTGTGTCAATAATAATTAAGGGTTACTACGAGAGTTGATATGCAATGATTCGATGAAATGTGATTGATATTTTATTCCCAATCATCTCATTTCTACACAAAGAATGGAGTCTTCTGGGTAGAGGAATCTATCAACGAAAAGCAGCTGCTGTCTGTTAGCAGTTCTGTGTGGATTAGTTCCATCTAACCTCTATGACAACGTTACTACTGTTGCTAATAGAAACATTGTTTGTAAGCAGTTTACAGGTGGGCTGCAACAATGGTGAAATCGGTCGTATAGTTCTGGGAAATTATTCCAACATATCCATATGCCACTGCCATCCAATATTCGAACTGATAACCTCGATGAAGTTATGCTCGAGTGCACATGTCCAAACGTTAGCAAATCCCAAGCCAATTATTGGATAGGTTGTCTCATGGCTATAAATCTTTTATTCTGTATCAGTATATATGTACTTGCAGTTCACATGATATTGGGCATATGACGAAAAGCCTGCCTAAGTGTATATAAAAAATACACCTACCGAATTCTTTACTCCACGGAACAGGGCGGACTATCAAGAACACAATCGTACAACATCTGGTTGATAGTGGGTAGCAACTCGATCCAGTAACAGCCTTCATACCAATCCTACCAACTCCCGAAGTCCACACCAGAGAATTATGCAGGGAGTCGCTCATGACATCAGAAGCGATAGCAGTTCGATCGTTGAAGCCGGAACTGTGCATTCAATGAAACCTTGTGCAACAGGTGTTCTTTCCGTGGCGGTAACAAGTGAACCTTTCACTACTGTCATGACCAAACTCTCTCCAGCCCTTTATTTTTTTCACAATTTTGTTTCCCCTGCTTACCTCTTCATGTCCAGCGATCACACATTTCACGCGTACCGATTTCTGGACCACATACAAGGATCCTTGGGTTGAAGCATGTTGTCAGGCTACCAGATTTGTTGCACACTCAGCCACTGTTATCTGAAGCTAAACACATGCTTCAAATTACCCAGTACTACAGGCATTTTCGAAATTAGTTGGACGAACTTTTCTCCCTAATGAATTGCTCTTTCCTGAACTTTCCGTACTAAATAACCGCATAAGGCTGAAGTATAAACATCCATGGAATTTCACGTTGACCACATTAGTTCCATGGTGATCCGTTGAGGACTGGAACTACATAATCTCGGTCACAATGATAAATTAGTCTGTAGTTCAGGTGTTCGAAATTTTCAAAATCTTTTACAAGGCTTACTGGTAAACCGAACGGGAGTAAGAATTCCCAAGAATGGTTTTGTCATTGGGAATTGGAGTTTATCCGATTAAAAAAGAGTTTCTCTGAATTTTCTGCAATACTTCTGTATAACAAACAGTCAACTCACGGTGAAGGGTAGCCTCACCGTAAAAAAATTTCGGGTTATTTCTAACGCATGACCTCAATTTCAAGATGGTATGAATGCGACTCGCTGAGTATTGATTTTGCTTTCTTTGGAGAAATATTCACTTGGAGCCAGAAGACTTTGCTATGTTAATAAAAACAGAGACGACACCGTGCGAGCCCATCTAACACTTGTTCTTGTCGTGAAAGTATGTCTTAGTCTTTCTTTGAATGAAAGGATGTTTTTTCACAGTATCCATGCAAAATACAAGTCGTAAGAATATATATATATATATATATATATATATATATATAACCGTGGGTGTGGGGAAGGAAATGCACCACTGATGACCTCTAACAAGAGTGAAACTCGAGTTTGGTGTTTCCGAGTGCAGGTTGGTCGGATGACTTGAGGTTGGTGCGTGAAACTTGGAATCCAAAGGACAGTCAACCAAACAAAGATTCATCAGTCTCACACGCTACTCGCAAGCAATTAAGTGATATATACAACCTTAAAAAAACGAACCAAACGGACTTGCATAATGATGATGTTAGCCGCATAAGGAGGAAAATAGTAGTCATACAATAATAGGATTTCAAAGTGGAAAACTTTTTGATGAAAAATTAGCATGTACTTCTGCAAACAGGGGTGGGAGAATGTCAGTTGCTTTGGCCACGTCGACCGAAAGCCATTTTATACAAACAACAAAGGTGGATAAAAGTTGCAAACACAAAAATATTCACATAGCGTGGTAAATTGTTTTTCGACCAACAATTTACTTTGAACGAACTTTGGTGTGAACTATCGGGCTAGTGAATACGTCCATTGTGAAAAGAAGTTTTCGAAGAAACTCATTCTCGATAGCGAACCTTACCACGTCAATCAACGCGAGCTGCGTAAAAACAAATTGCCCACCTTGATGACAGGTTGTTGTTGAAGCCAGCCTGGGAAAAGCATAAATCACCTTGCCCGAAAGATAACATTTACCTGTTTGTCAAACCAGGCTTTACCCCGAGGAAACTATCACACTAACGAGTGATGCTCCAGGTTATGACTCACAAGAGGTTGTATATCTTATGAACGTGAACAGGTCTAGCTGTTTATTATAGAATGTTACATTAGTCAGACCACTAAAATATTGAGTGATTGGAATTTCAAAATTTCCCCCAAAATGTCCCAACTTTATTAAGGTAAGGAATTTATTCCTTGTTTCAGTGTGAGCTATCACAAGTTTCAAACCTAACTGAGCAATTTCACGGGGGATGGGGGGAGGAGTAAACCTGTGTCTTGAAGGCCGGTCATTCAGAAAAACTCTAATGTGGTATATCGGGTGTAAATCTGTTCGTGGTGCAAGTTATTCCGGCCATTCACATACTACTTGTTAACAATATAAGCTCTTGCACACGCAGACCTTTTTTCGTTTGGTTAGCAGTGACCCAGATATGAATAACTAACAGAAATTACAGTTGTGATTCATCTGTCAGCTCTACAACCTAGAGTATCCCCCAAAAGTCGTAAAGCTTCAGATGAGATCCTGGTGAATTTATATATATATATATATATATATATATATATATATACTCGTCAACTGAAAATTTCCAAACATATCATAATAGAACAGTTTGGACAATTTATTCAACGAGAAACTCTCACAAGTGATGGAAATATGAATTTTACTCAACTGTCCGTAGTTGCTCCTTGATCGATTAAGCAAACGCAAAGCATCAGAGAAGAAGAAAACATTTCGCTTCTCTTTATTCAACGATGTTCCTGTGAGTGCTTCTCATAAACAATAACTTTGACCGTTGGTTGTACGACATTTGAATTTATCCGTTTTGTCTCGCTCTGAGTCGAAGGTCACAAGGCAATGAACAATTCTAGTGGGCGAGTCAAACAAGTCATTCAAAAAACCTTGTGCGGTGCATTATTCGATCCGTCTTACCAGCCATATTTCCAAAAGATTTGTTTGCACGTTGCCCGTTACATTCTTTTTTCGTTCTTCCACCAAGAGAGGTTGTTTGATTCTTCCTCTTATATTCCCATTTGATTACTCCGATTGGACAGAAGAGCTGTATACTATTCTAATCTTCTGTTTGCCGCCATTTGCCGGTAGGCTTCTTTTTCCACCTTGTGTGCTCCTCTAAAAGCAAATACATCTCTCTATTCTGTCTACGTATCACGATTAGCTTACACGATCGATCGATGGATCACTTCATCAGTTGACTGACTAGGTAACTTTCTGATTGCTGATTGATTTAGCGAAAATCTGACTGACAGTCACACTCGTCGGAATATACTAATGAGTTCCTGCCAGACTGTCGGATCGTACAAAGATGATACTTAAGTCAGTTAGAGCATAGAATGCGAAATCTAGTACAGTAAATTACTTTTGAAATAAAATCCGCATCCAAACAACCGTAAGTTCAATATACTGTCTTTGAACATTGCCCTGAAACTCAAGCCATCCAGTAGTGCTGATGAACTTGCCTAAACATTTAAAAAGACTAGCATATTATTGCTATTCATTGGTAGGTGGCAATATGTTATCCCTGCACCTACATGAAGCACTCTTCCGAAGTTTTTTGATCCAGCTAGAGATTTCATGGGTGAAAAGGTGAATGTAGTAATTAAAATGTCCTCCAAATTCCGCATATATCATGATTGTGTATTACTTTCAGCATCAGGCATTCATCTGAATACCTGAGACAACTTTTGAAACTTGCACAAAATGTGCTTCTCCATGCAGTAAGGTTTTTTACAACAGTTTTGAAAATATAAATGATGTATTACTGCGTATGAAGTTCCTTTTGTTCCAAACAATTCTGTAGTAAAAAAGTGCTCCGATTGGGGCTTGATTAGGTGACCATACAGTTTATTGAGGACCAATTTCGTTTACTGCAAATCGCTCTCAGACAAAATAGTTCAACGAATAATTAGACATATTGACAATAGATCACTAAACCAGTCTGTTGCTAATCTTGTGAAAGCCCTTCAATACTGGTATCACATATTTCCGTGTAATCTTTTGCCATAAAGTCTAACGGTTATCATTTTTTCACATTAAACTTAAGAAAGAAAAACTGATCGTAGTCAACCACTGAAGATACTAAAAGTCTGCAGAGTTTGAAGAAAAGCAACGACAAACCTGCTTGTTTTAAAGATCAGAATTTATTTTACTTGCACCTTTGACAAATTTCATCTTCTGTACCGGTCCTTGGCGGGAACATGGTATCGAACCTGAAGCACATTAGAGAGAGAATATCAGGTGATTCAAAAGCAAAAACTCACGGTTGTATTCTACTCATATTGGTCTGACACAAATAATCATTGGTGCGTTACCCACACGCGATAGTTGCATCGACGATGGCAGCGTGTGTATGAGAAAAGAAACTATGTTTACGGACAAGTTGATAAAGTTGACATTGAGGTACAAATGTTTAGTTCTTTCACACAGCCACTTTAAATGAGTCAGACAGACATGAAAAGCTATTAAGATAGAGGGAATAATTGTAATTTGACTTCTGTCAGTTGCATATTCTCGCATGAAACAGAAAGTGAGCTTGATACATCGATGCCTATTTCGTGGATATAATCAAATGATGAAAAACCTTCGGCTTTTTTTAAAATAAGTAGCACATTTTAACTTACCTCCAACTGAATACAGTCATCACATCTCGGCTTCATTTGAGCAAAATATTAAAATTTATTGGATGTACAATATCAAATGCAAAATAATCTCACTTTTGGTCGATTCGCCTTGAAGAATTATATTATTTTTCTTTCCAATTAAGTTGTCTACTTTACCCTGAAAGTGACCTACTAGATTATTGACTAGGCTTACCGAAAGTCTATTGCTGATTAGTTTAATAAATGGGATTACAATTTTACTAAGGAATACTTGGATGAGGGTTTATTTGCTTATGAATCGGTAAACCTCGGTCCCAGTAAGGTGGAATATGTATAACACTCACCGAAATAAATAAGTAGTTATTTAGGGACCACAGATCAACGGCGAAAGTTAGTACGCCACATGAGCTGAACGCTTCAAAGAGAAACCAAGCATGCAATCCACGAGATTTCATCCTACTATCGAATAACGACCTGTCTAAGTTTGGCTGGATAACTGCAATGCAGATGAGCAGTTCCTTTTTGAATGATTGATTTCGGTGTTGCCCAAAAGTCTGGTTTCTAATCAACTGCCATCTACGTGACAGAATTTCTGAGTTATAAAATTGGCATAACACTTTTCAACCAAACGTTTCACTTCGTTTAAGTTAATTCTGATGCTTTAGTTTATATTTTGAAACAGGTAGTTCTCTTTATCTAGGAAGTAAAAATGGAACATAAACATCGGTAATGTGGCCTTGGGAAGCCCCTTCCGATTTATTACACTAGCAGACATTTTTCTAGGAATGACTGAGAGCCATTTAACTAACCACATTTCCGAAGTCCTTCGCATACATGTTTTGCTGAAGATATTCTACCATGAAGTATGAAGAATGAACACCTGATCCAGTTTTATGATATTTTCAATTCTCTCCGTACTATTTTTTTCTGTATCGTACGTAAAAGAAAACAACATAAGCTTATCCTTTTTAGAGGTTTCATGCACAAAAAATATAACGAATTATTCACAGAGAAGCAGCATGAATTGGACGTTTAAAGCAATTCCCCATTTTCATCCCGAGGCCCACGAAGTTTGTACTCTTGATCAACTGCAGAGTAAACAGCGTTTCATCAAAGGCCCAAAAGCCAACCAAAAAGTCCATAGAACATCACAGTAAACCGTAATACGAAAGGGAGCCTATGTTGACTGCTGAACGAAAGTAAATCTTTCTATTCGTTCTCTTCAAAAGTGACCACTCATAATAACGTACGTTGTGATTTATGCTCCACCCTAAGCCAAACATATATGACAGCCCGGTACACATACTATAGAGCACCAGAAATCTGAGGCCCAACGATCGTTCTGACTGTCCCATTGCTTCTAATGCTTCACTTGTTGTCTACCAGATCACTTGCGGTTGCTGTGGAAAGTACACAGGCAGGATGGGGCAATACTTCAATCAAAGACTAACTTCACACTTCCAGACGTGGCTCTTACACGCAATGGCTCAGTTGGATGCATCAAACAAATTCCCGAAAAATATCCAGCATAAGCTACGACAATTCATTTACTTTCAAGAGGTCATCGAATCGATCTGACTCTGTCAGTCAAACTAAGATCACGCAGACGAAATGCGAAAATGCTAGCGCTTAGTGAAACTAAGTTGATCAAGACAGACCCCCCTCTCTTTGAGCACAGAAACAATTATTGTAAAAGGCGCGTCTCCCCCAGCAATAGCCCTACACTCTCATAAGAATTGCTGACTTATCCGCAACAAACACTTTCCACAGTGCTTCCAACGTACGTCATCACATAAAAGTGAAACCAACAAGATTAAAAGAACGTTTTACGCCTTGTAATATGTCTTCTTTAAATTTTGCATTAATTTTGCTGGACAGTTAGAAATCTGAGCCATATCCGTGAGATGTTTGGGAGTTCCTAATGTTGCAGACTTGAGGAAATTATCTGGGTAATGGAACGATTTTTGGAAATACCAAATGAACCAGCTATTTGAGTAACAGTAGTAGACTGCGTTTTACTAAGTACGATTCATCATGCAGTATCAGTGCTCATTTCTCCATTTGAAACCATGGCAACTCGCTGCACGTCTGTTTCACCATTGTTAAAAACCATCCGCAGAGCACATCCGCTGATCCCCCACGGGAACGTGAACCCTGGGTGAACGACTATATGTCGAATACCTAACCACCAGGCTATTCCGGCTAGCTCTCTCGACGGTTTTTTGAATGTATACACCACATGATATTGACCTTATCTTCATTGGCTTTGAATTGCAACAACTCGCTTCCGGTACAACGATCGGCTCTTGTGATGGATGACTTTGCTGAAGGGGCTTCAGTATAGCGAAGGCATTCCTTTATGAACAACCTACAGAGCTTGGCCACCAAGAGTATATGAGTTGTAAAATATTAGGTTCACATATTACTTTTTCATGCAAGATGGGAGCTGAACTCACTTTTGAAAACCATGGGAACACTGTATGACGTTTTGTTAGAAACTTCCAAGTTGTTTAGCGGAACGCCTTTCTTCTACTTAGGCCCCTACAGAGAATTCATCCGTCTCAAGATTCGGTGACTTTGCAGGAAACTGATTCTTATAGATCGAAGCTATTGACAGAGGGATGATATAATATGGAACCGACTATTAGCAATTGAATTTGAGGCTCTCTTTTAAAGATTCTCAAATGAAAATGTTGGGTGTTTTCATCCGCTTCCATTTTGATTACTTCACAGTGACACAACGAATAGGGAAGTAGCTTAAAAAGTAGCTTATAAGTAGCATATAAAGTACACACCACTGCCGTTGTTTGACCGACTCTGACCATCTGTACAAGGTAACTAGAGGCAAGAAAATTACCTCACATTCATGAATGAAATAATTACTACTGACAGTGCATTTTAATTTGAATAGTGGTAAACTATTGACAGAAAATTAAAACGGCTTCAGATGGGACGGTGATGCATCAGCCAGATGGTCACTGTCAGTTAACAAAGACATTTCAGACAAACCAAATGGAAATCGGGAAGGATGATTAGGTAAACACAATCCATAATATCGCTTTATTGCCTATTAAAGAAAACGTCTTGGGGGGGGGGGTTATCGACCAGCTCCGTGGTGTAAAACAGTAACTCACAGGGGCCTGCATGTGCTCTTCTTCGAATAGTTTAAGTAAGGAACAGCTATACCGTGGTTTCGCACATTATATATATATATATATATATATATATATATATATATATATATATACAGTGTTATTCAGACTGATCACAAAGTTGATAGATGGATGAGTGGATGAATAAACGAATGGATTGATGAGTGAGTCAGTGAGTGAATAAACGAACGAATCAATGAAAGGAACAAGTTATCTCAGACTATTGCAAATGAGCCAATATCGGGGCACAGAATAGGGCCATCTAACCTCAAAAGCTTTGATCAAGCAACCTTTGCGAAAAGAATGTGCACCAAAAATCAGCAGGAACAGCGTGATTGGTTCAGATCGAAATAGCCCAAATCATAAATATTCTTGCTGAGAAAGTAAAAGTCACTAAGAAAAACAAAACTTGGACCCGTCTGAAACCTATCTACACCAACTAGCTTAAGTTTTGAAACGTCTGACATATACTGTGAGTCATCAGTTTAATGAAAATTCAGAATATGACCACTATCCGTCTGTCGAGGTTTCACAAAAATCACGGTGTTTGCTCCATATTACTTTGGTCGAGCCAGATCAGTTGGGAATATTCTTCCTATTCCACCTGGATAATTGTCGATCAGACCACAAACTGATCAGGTAGAGTAAGATACTAACCCTCAGAGACAGTGTCAGTCATATTGCTAGTGATTTTGACATTGTGCACTCAAACCGATTGATTACAAGTGTATTGGAAACTTACCGAACCTATAGCAGAAATAAGTACTTTTGTTAACTACACCTTCAGTCATCCTCTCCCACTCCAACCCCCACCCCACAAAAAAATAAATAAATGTAATCTTGCTGAAACTGCTTCTTTTCAACTCGTAAGCTCAGGGCAATTTTTCTGAGAACTTCTACGTAGAAATATTGAAAAATCCACCAAACAGACAAACAAGACTCGAAGCAGACGATTTAGCACTCCCGAAATCATAACACAATTTCGTTTTCAAAATGAGCAGTACTGTTGTATCTGGATGATGAGACAAAATTCCCCCTAGGGCACATGTCCGGTCCCATGGCTGTTGTCTATCTTCAGGTATGCGTAACCGTTACCCTTCTGTCCAATCATCTGCACACTTGGGCACTCCACAATCCGTTTACAGAGCAGTAACATCCGTGAAACCGGTCGAGCACCTCCGGGAAAATCTCCTCCTGTCAGCCAATCACAATACACCACTCATTTCTAGAATCCATACTTGGGACCATATGTCCTCGTTCTGAAGATTAGCCATGCGAACTGACAAAATATAACTTCGTAAGAAGCACTATGTGATTCTAAAAATGAACTTTCTACCCATGCATGCTCCATACCTTTCAGAATGAGATCACAGATCTAGAGTTTCACTTACTTAGGAAATAACTGAGTGCACTACACAGGACCTACATTGTGCCTAAAATTGCTTCCACTGGCTTATGGGAGAACAATATTGTACAAACTCTGCATTTGTCACCAGAAAATTCAAACGTTTTCAAGGCAAAGATTTTTGAGCTCATTGGTTGCACGTTGTGCTTTGAGTTGTTCTTTTCAGGACCCAGTCGGTAGGGTCTTTCTTACTCATGAAATAAATTTAGGCAGTAATAAAGCTCCAATGTTCGTTTTCCGACTTCTAACGGACCCCTACAGTGGTAACAGTTCAAAGCATTGCTGCTGCTAATAGATTTTGTTTGACGATGCTCTCATCATCCACCTAAAGACTAGTCAAAAGTCCTATACTCGGCTGTCTTCAAATTTCTGTGAATTTTCCTGCTGACATATATCACTGAGTATCATAATCAACACCTTTCCGTGCTCGATAAGGTCGTGTCCGCTGACAATTCCATAACTACGTTTGGTGGGATTTCCAATGAACACTGGCCTTCCCTATTTTATTCTTCACCATATACGTAAAATATAACAAAAATTCCAAAAGGCAACATTGATATCCTCCAAAGTATTGTTCTTTTTCACTACCAACCAACTGTTCTTTGCATTGATTTGTATCGTTAAAACAATCTAGAATATGTCCGTTATATAAAATCTCAAACAGTCCCAAACCTCCTCCTTCAAATCATACCAAAGGACAGAAATGTATTCGTTCTCAAACCAACTAGTATGAGTTGACAAAATAAGATATTTTCTTCTCCATAAACATGAGCTGAGACAAATTGTGGATTGTAATAAGATTCATCATGCAATATGGGCTTTTACACCAGTGTAAGTCATGGAAGCGCATGTTTCATCCTCGTTTGGAAACAAAGGCTATGCGTAGGAGTCGCTCGCAGTGCCGAGAATGCTCTGCTAACATTCGAAGCCAATGTTAGAAAGAAGTTATATAGTGTGGTGCGTATGTTCAATAAATCGTTGATAGCCAGCCCAGGTAGCCTTTGTCGTTAAAGTTTTTGACTCACAGTCATTTACCTCGAGGTTCGAGTCCCCATGAGGGCTCGGTGGATGTACACTGCTCAAGATTCTTAACAATGATGAAACAGCTGTACGGTGCTTCCATGGTTTTCATTGGTTTGAATGTTCATACTGCATGATAAATCATGTCTTGTAACTCATACAACCTCGGATTCATCTTCCTTTGTGCAGCAGTGAGCATTTTGAATTTTTTTCACATTTTCCAGTCAGTTTTAACTATGAATATCGCCGATCATGTCTAATTTATGATTTTCAGAAGCCTAAAGAAAGATCAATGTCTTAGTCTTTCGAGTTAAATCTCCATTCTATTTTAAAACATAGCCATATTCTCTAAATCGTCTTTTTTGAATAATATGAAGTGGGAAGTGCATTGTGCCTTGGAAGATACTTGCATTTCATTTCCTAATCATTTTTCAACCAGTAAAGATGGGCTCATAAATGAATGTTCAGTTAGTTTTTCTACGTAAGCTTCGCCGTGTTGATAACCCGTATTTGTATCATAAATTACGAGGCAATGATGATTATGATATATATATATATATATTGATAGTAAGTAGTATATAAACGTGTGGACAAAATTTCCCTGGAAGCACACGATCAGTTTCGCGGTTGTTGCCGCTCATCAGGTAGGCGTATCCGGTACTCCCCTGCCCACTCGTCCTCACACTTGTACACTCCGAAATTACATGTTCACTAGAATCTAATTTGAATCGTCTGGAGTGTGAATGGAGTGTTCTATCAGTCTGAGCGCTTGTACATGCAGCCTCGTTGTTCGTTGGGTTAGCAGTGACCCAGACACGAATAGCTATGAGAAATCACAGTTGTCATTCATTTGTGGGCTTCTCAATGAAGGGTATCAATTCACACTCCAGACGATTTAAATTAGATTCTAGTGAATATATATATATATATATATATATATATATATATCAGAATGTAAAATATGGTTTTAAAAACAAACAGAATAGAAATCCTGTAATTTTCCTCGGTCAAGTCTGTCATTCCAAAAAGAAAAATTCATCAGTAAAATGCTCTACCTTTGAGTCTCCTGGAGTGGGGGGCTTTGCGTGGGGCGGACAGTCAGATGTATTCGAATTACCGCAAATGAATTTAAGCCCCTTTGCCGATCAGATACCGCAGATTAGTTTGCGCGCATCTATAGTAGCATTGCTGTGTGCGCACTTTGTTGGACGGAACAGTCGTAATTTTTTCAAAAGATCAGTGCCCCCGTTGCAATCAGACTGATGGTACGAAATTTGAGATGTGTCTGGCCCACAATGCGGATGCTTGACGAAACCTAACCAGCACCACTATAAATAATTTCCTCACAGAGTATATTTCAGACAGGCGTCTCAGCCATTGACTTACCTCTGTCGTCGTAAACTTTGAGCTCAAGCTAAGCCACGATATCAGAATCTTTACCGAATATGTCATGGATGTTTGAAGTGCTTGGTCCGCCTCACTTTCTCTGCGCTTAAAATTTGGCAAAATTGGTAATGTGCAGTCTTGAGTACATTATCTAGGTATGGCACAAGAAAACAAACCCATCAACCATTCGTAAATATTGTACGTGTCGTATGAAAGCCTTTTGAGGAAAATCCGAGTACGCAACGTAATGTCATTTCAACCAGCAGGGGACTGGTCTCTTTAGCTGGTGCAATGGAAGTTGTGAGAACAGCAGTCAATAGCTGAAAGAATACGACTAATTGAACTGTTGATAACGCGAGTCATGGGGCTGACGTTGTTGACAAACAGTAGGTCTTTTGCTAACCAGCACCACTATAAATAATTTCCTCACAGAGTATATTTCAGACAGGCGTCTCAGCCATTGACTTACCTCTGTCGTCGTAAACTTTGAGCTCAAGCTAAGCCACGATATCAGAATCTTTACCGAATATGTCATGGATGTTTGAAGTGCTTGGTCCGCCTCACTTTCTCTGCGCTTAAAATTTGGCAAAATTGGTAATGTGCAGTCTTGAGTACATTATCTAGGTATGGCACAAGAAAACAAACCCATCAACCATTCGTAAATATTGTACGTGTCGTATGAAAGCCTTTTGAGGAAAATCCGAGTACGCAACGTAATGTCATTTCAACCAGCAGGGGACTGGTCTCTTTAGCTGGTGCAATGGAAGTTGTGAGAACAGCAGTCAATAGCTGAAAGAATACGACTAATTGAACTGTTGATAACGCGAGTCATGGGGCTGACGTTGTTGACAAACAGTAGGTCTTTTGCTATCCAAAAATCACGGCAACGCAAGGGCAAAAAGCGATATCCGAATTTGGAATGCGTGTTCCCGTAGAGTCCAGTTTTTGAGGGGTATTTGGTAACCATGAGTAAATATATCCTATTCCGGGAACCCTGAATTCTTATATGCACAAAAGTAGACGGAATGTTCACGTCACTCAAGTATTTATACACAATGTGAATGAACAGCCGATAATTCGGACTGACTAAAGGAAATCTGAATATGTTTTCCAACAAAACCAGAGGCCGCTCTGTCAAAGAATCCCGTGTTCGGTTTGTATTGTTTCAAACACTAGGAGACAAAGATTGTGCGTCAATGGGAAAATTGAAAAGACGAAGCTGTTTCAATACATCATTAAGATAGATTTCCGTATTAATGAACTCAATATTAACTGGTTAAAAACCAAACTGAATGAAGTTGGTAGGATAATTTCGAGATAATTTGTTTTGACAATTTGCAGTGCACCGTGCAACTCACATCTAGACTACAGAAGAGTGAAAGTCCTAAAAGTGGCACTTTATTCACCGGCTATTAACCCAGCCGAGTGAATTTGGATTGTCACTGTCGAAAATTAGGAGCCACATGGTAGCTCCGTTTTTTCGTTATAGCCGGCCATCCTATCGGTACAACCTCAAAATAAGAATAGACGATGAAGTTCTTGGAACGTATTGCTGAACAAACATATATCTTTATATAAACACAATTCCTTGTCAAAGCCTCATCTTGCATGTGCTTAAACAGTACAGGAATTTTCCGGCATTTTCTGCCCTTAAAAGTTGCTGTAAATAATTTTCTTTTTTCTTCACCACTGTTTTTCACCTTTACTACGTTAGTAAACGGGAGGAGGGAACAGTATTCGCATAAAAACTGTTTGTCTTTGATCTCCAGGGGATAAACGTTATGAGAAGATGCTATAGTGGGTGGTGAGGTGCTACTCAATTCTGCATTGCCATGGTTGTATGGGATGAAGATGACTGAACTAACGTCTGAGACCAGCGAACGTATCACAGGGATTTCCAGCATCGGATCGTTTGATGCCGCAATACACGTGACGTAATATTATGCCAAATAACGTTTGCAGCTTACGTGCCCAGGGTCACTTCCGGTGTTACTTCAAAGCATAATTTTGAAGCACGGAAGAATATATGCGTACGCCTTTTATCGATTGTTACGCGTGTATGGATTTAGGATTCTCAGGCTTTCATTGATTTTTGCATATTTTCGATTAGAATAACCAGACTTTGCGCGAAAACAATATATGGGTAAAAATGAATGTTCGGGACTATAACATGACTAAAAAAGCAAGCCCTGATTTAACTGTTTTGGTCAACCGGTAACCTCCAACTCCTGTGCCCGAATTAAGATGCTCTTTTGAAGATACGTCTGGTTTCAAATGAAATACAAACTGAGGTATATTTCATTATTAAGGTTTGAATCTTTCAAGCCATACTCGGTCAAACTATCACTTTGAAGTACACTCACAAGTGGACTAGTTATTATCATTGGTAAATAAAAGTAGCGAGGCTTGTTCACGTGTCCATACTGTCCCATCTTTTCTGTTGAGCTATCTGAGGCCGTGGGGGAGTCATGGGCGTGGCACATGCTTTCATCCAAGACGAGTACCTTGAGGAAAAGATTGATCTGCGTGTTTCTTGGATAGTCCTTGACAAGTTTATATTAGTGGAAATAAACTTTGAAATCAATCGCAGTCAATATAACAAACTATATATATATATATATATATATATATATATATATATATAATCAGCTTCTTTTCAAATCAATATGAAATGCACATAATCCTGAATTGAAATCGATTCTGGACAGTCTAGCGGTGCAGCAGTAACACGATTTTTTTACATTACAACTTTTCCCTTTACGCTTATCGTGTTTTGGGTTCCTTGAATTGAAAGAGCACGAATTCCGGTAAAGAAAAGCAAGCACAGAAAAATAGGGAAGCTGGTTTGTAGAGGAGATTGAAAGGCTAATTTAAATGTAACAGAGTTTTGGGGAAATGTTTCTTTGATGAAATGGTTAGGTTTGTGGATTGAACTTCCCTTTCCTGGTTCAATAATGCACTTGTTAGATTAATCTCGAGCTTTAAGTGGGTTTGAATTTGGATAAAAAGCTCACGGGATTATGGTATTGGATGAGATATCGAAGTTTGGAAATTTGGTGACCGCAATTAAGGTTTCATAGTTTTACTGAGTAGGCGCTGTGGATACACGTTTGCTTGAGCGTGTTGTAATGCACCACACTGGGTGATTTTATGCCCCGGGAGAGAAACTTGAAGGCTCCATACAAAACATGTACTAGTGAACGACAGGATGTGCACACAATCCATGACATAATGCACGCTAGAATAAAGAGCGTGATTAGAAGGATTTTTGGGGCTATCGGGCGTGGAAGCACGGCACAGTTGCTGTTTAATCTTCTTTGCTATGAACGACAAGCACACTCGTCGAACCCCGAGCTGAACGACTGAGAGCCAAACACCGTACCATCAGGTCACCTTTGCTGGCTCTAAATAGTTGGTTCCACGCCAACATTGCACGGTAAAGGGCCCTTGCGGTGGATGAACACTGCTGATGTTTCCTAATACGGGTGAAAATGTTCAACAGTGCTTGCATGATTTTCGCTGGTGATTATGACTTTGGTAACTGCAATTTGGGCGTAAAAAGATTCATAATCCAGTTGAGAATAACACCGAAGTGCATTATTGAAGTTGACCGGCCAACATTTTGTGCAATGATGCAAACACTTGACATTCTCAAACTGTAGTACGTGTTAGACAACTTCAGGATATATATATATATATATATATATATATATATATATATATATATATATGTATACAGATAAATATACATATAAATATATACAGAGAGAGAGAAAGAAAGAGAGAGAGAGAGTAACACTGACTTCGTGAGCAACTTATCCGTTAGATTTGTCAGAGAAAAAAATTTGGAAATTCGGGAATATTTATGAAGGATGCCTAAGTAGAAACTAAAAATGGCAATAGATTGGTGCCTATCAGGAAGACAGCCGGTAAAAGAATTGATGAAGAGTTTTAAACGGGTTAACCTGTAAAATTTTTGTTGTAAGTAACAGAACCATGCTTGACAGTAGGAGCACCATTATCCCTAGAATATGTTGCAGGTTTTGTCTGTTTTGGCAATAGCTAGACATCTCGATTGACGCTGTTTGCTTAACTCGGATTCTTGAGTGAATTTGGCTGCCTAAACAGCGACAGAGAATTTCATGATCAGTTGTTCTGTATTGATATTATGATTTTTTTCTGAATGCAAAACGATATGGCATTTAGTAACTTACAAAAATATGTGCCATTTCGAGGAGGAGGTTGCAGTTTTGTATCGAATCTCCGGTAAAACATTCCGGTCCAATTCTATACTTCCCTTTAATTTGTTGATAAAAGGAAGCATCCAATAAAATGATCGATAGTGATGGAGCAGTTCTAAGCCTCCGTCACCCTAGAAGTCCGGGTTGTTAAACCCGACACTTTTGTGGCAGACAAATTTAGTTGCTTTTACCTTTGCTCGATTATCTCCTGCGAGAGTATAAGTCGGCCCTATAGATTTCATAGATCATTGCTGACCACAGGCGGCGGTTTGAAAACAGCTTTCTACATACTGTGATCCAGCTCTTTTTTCATCGCCGGGCTCCATAGACCGACAGAAGACCTAGAAGCTCTGTCTCTTTCTGTTGTACTGGTCAACTTTTTGAACTGCCCACCCAGACGACAACGACAACTAGATCAAGAGCAAGTCAGAGTGCTTGTTTGGTTATCTCTGACTCGGGTTGCCGAAAAGTATGGCCAAACAGCTGCAGTCGTCATTGCTGGAGGAGGACTGCGAGTTTATCGACGTCAGAACACCACTTTTATTTCTCTTAGACTGACACCTTGCCCTGCCATTTGCTTTTGAAGATTTCCCGTGCGCACCTTCAGCCTTCTGATATCCTCACCTCGCAGTGGCCAGGTTTCACTACTGTTGATGAATACGGGGTGGACGGCGGCATGGTAAACATGAACTTTAGTCCCCAAGTTGGTCTTTTTCGGGTTCAGAGCGTTTGTTTCAGTCGGAGGAAGGCTCTCTGTGTGTTTTCGACTCGTAATACCAGTTCATCTTCCGTCTGGTCATAGGAAAGCAGAGTTGAGCCTAGGAATTTGAATACAGGGATGTGTGCAACCTGTCGGTGTTTGATGAACAGTTGCCGAGTTGTCGGGCTTAGATGGGTTACGAAAACCATCTTTTTGGTTGTGTTTACTTCTGACCCCATGGTCATAACGAAGGAATCTACTCGGTCAAGAATTAGTTGGGGCGTAGCAGAGGAGTCTCCAAACACGACCGTATCTTCCGCGATCTTCATATCAGTGATATATAGTTCCTTGCTAAGTTGAGCAAATCGATAGTCCGAGTTAGATAAATTTGACCAGTCCAAAAGTATCTAATATTTTGTATTCCTTCAGATGGCTATTTTTTCCCACAGAAAATACAGAGTTAAGGTGACGGGAGATAATATTCTGTACTCTTTACCTAACTATGCTCTCTGCTGTCGTTTCGTAGAGGCATCACAAACTGACTTTACTAATTTATTGTCCATCTTTTCACTTCTCTTCAGCCAAAGCACTGACTGATCCCGGTGATAGTACCATAAAGATGGTATATACGTTAAGTTAGTTCTTGTGCATTTTTACTGTTATAGTAAATGGAAAATGCTTTTGAGTTTTTCACATACTTGATTTCATACCACAAGCTAGAATCAAGCTGGTGACATTCTGCTTACTGTGCAGATGATGTATCTGCTGAGCTATCGAGGTGCTGCGAATCGACTGCGAATGACAGAAGTGAACGACCCCATGATTCGCAGCTACCATTCCAATAATACATAGCGACGGTTCTCGTTTTTTATATATGATTCATCAAACAGCCTCAACTCTCAACTCACCATTGAAAACCGTGCAAGCATTGTACAGCTGTTTCACCCTTGTTAGGGATCATCAGCAGTGCACATCCACCGATCCCCCACGGAGACTCGAACCCGGGATGAACGAATGTGAATCAAACACCTTGACCACAAGGCTGTGCGGGCTGGCTCCCAACGGTTTGTTGGACATCCAAACTAAATGATATAGCACCCTTAAGTCACCGGCTTTGAACGGTAACAACTTGCTTCCCGCATAACGACCGACTCCTATGATGTTCTCGTTTTATTCACTGGCCGGCCTTGTCAGTCACTTCGCAATGGACTGAACAGCACCCGGTTGAATACGACTGAAGAGACGGTGTATTTTATCGACGGGATTATTCGACGGCATTGGGAGACAGAAATACGTCAGTATTAGCGTCTGATAGTCTCACTGTGATAGCTAGTAGAGCAAATAAGCGGTAGACAAAAGTTACCAGTTCGATTCAGTTTTACAAAATAAACCTTTTCATGTGAAAATTGTGAATGGAGTTTTCATTATCTGCATCAATCCGGCTTTTTAAGTCTTTCCACATCCCGAAGGTAGTCAACCAGTTATCATTAGTGAACTTCAGACCTAGCCAGCTCAGAAGGTAATTTTCTCCAGTTAGAAGTCCCCAACTGGCTGTGAGCCAAATCATGAAGTATGGTGCCACTAATAAATGATAAATGGAAATGAATGGGGAAAATAAGCAAAAACATCTGCGAATATTTTGTTGCTATTTCCCTTCTTTCAAACTCTTCGTTTAGTCATTAGAGCTCTTGTGAGCTAATGCGCCCAGCTCGTTACTAATAGACAGATTGGTTCAATAAAGTAGAGAGCTCGTGATTGGCTGACCAGAATCGCCGACAAGATCAGAACCAGTCAAGAAATCAACGGACGAGTCAGCGGTTAACATTCCACCAGAGCCGAACCAACCAATCTGGGTGCAGCCAAATAAACCAGCCAGACGGGCCGTTTAGAACTGTCAGTAGGCCAATAAACTTTTAGGCACGGTTTTGGTTATGACTAGCTCATATCCTATATAAACAATGTATTCTGTACCAATGAATCGGAAATGATTCTGAGGCAGAATTGAGTTCTCACTAGAGCTAGTGGGACAGTACAAAACTGCCCTCAAATGTTCAGTTTGATGATTTTTACCTACACTCTTGGTCTGACTTGAAACTAAAAATGGCAATCACTAGCGAATGCGGCCTTCGAAAACAAATGTAAAAACATCCTTATGATTAGTGCTGAGAGAGAGAATCAGGTGAAATAAAGTTTACAAAAACCGGACGATTTATTTCCGCATCAAAATGAACACTTTATGGCTGCTCGCAAACTATCCGATCAACTCGTTCTTTAGATCAAACAATGAAGACATTCCTGACTGACAGGATCGTATTTCTACCGGTCTTCGTTTGGAATTCTTCACTTTCTGTAAGGAATCAGCCAGAACACAACTCAGATGAATTCGGCTGCCCAGGAGTCTGTTCGAGAAAAGCTCCTTTTCAACCTTTCACCAACAAACAGCACGACAATTTACATTGGAACCATCTGGAGGAATTTATCCTGAATGCTTCAAGCTGCTCCTAGCTAGTTGTTTGAGGAGCTGGTGGCGAATTTAAGAAAACAACAAAAACTGATATGAACGAAAACACCGAATTTCTTCACTTTATGGGGGGGGGATTAGACAGGAATCACTGCGTTTTGGTGAGCCCAATGGAAGAGTGAGCCATTGCAGTGCAGGTCGTTTTGCGTCGTCACTGCCTTTCAGTTTTAGTACGGATAAAGAGAATCAGATGTGTGCCAACCAGACTATGTATTCGCACTGGATAATCCATTGGTGTGTATGTGCAGCATGATGCGTTTTATGCGAGTGCATCCTTGCCCGTAGAACAAGCTGACAAATCCTTTCGAAGTTTTTCAAAAGTGGGCCAAAATACGCAGCTAAGAACAAGCCTCTCGAGAGTATACGCAACTCGAAGGAAATAAACAAAAAGCCAACAGAATGATGGGAACTGATCTGAACCAGAAGGATAGGAGTGGCCAGTCTAGAAGAAAAGCACGTACTTTCAAATGGCAATCGATAGACTACATCGGTAAATCTAGGAGCTGATGTGGTAAATCATATTTATCTCAAATATTCTAATTCTGAACCACAAAGTGATGTGAGTTCTCGATTTTATTTCCGTAGAACTAAGTGCATTCTAGGATATCGATTTCTCGCGATTCACTTCCGTGTGATCATGGCAGGAAAGAGAATAAGAAATTTTGTTCAGTATAATACTTTATTCGTGGTTAAATGGTCAAACATTCAAAAATCAACGAAGTATTGTTCCAAGAAAGAGCAGTTTGAGTTCAACTGAGATCGCAACTTTTCATGAAGAATCATCTGACAGCAAGCAAAGATACTTTTTAGTCGCAAACTTTAGCTGTTTGGTCATGAATAATATAATTTTGATTCGGTTAGCGATCTGTACTTGTTTCAGCAAATCTGCTCTCAGAAAGAAGCAAGTGGGGTGAAAGGCAGCCTGGTGAACGCTAGAAGATACTGAAAAATGGTCCTGATAATCTGATCATCTAGCTCAAGGTTACCAAGAACAACACATTTTGTGGAACCAACGGTACATATTCCTTTGAAGAAGGTTTTATACTGCGAGCGGAAGCTGAACAAAAGCAATACTTTCGTGGGCTTTTGCTTGCAAAGATTTATACAGTACTTTAGTTTTGGGAGGTATACTGAAGCACTTCACATCATTTATACTTGTGAAAACCACACATCCTGATGGATAATGGAGCTAGGTTTGACAAGAATTCCAGTGTTATAATAGATATCATGGTAAAACTTTACGCACCCAAGATGTTAGGATCAATGGTGAGATCAGCGGGAATCTCGTCCTGCAAATGCTTTGGAGGCTTGGTAAATTGGAAAGATACTGCATCATTATCTGGTGAATAAACCAAGCTGCTTCTTGTCTGCCTGCTAGAAAACGGCATTGCCTGTGAAAAGTAAACTCCGGTTTTTAGATATTCTTTAAAATTATTCTAAGTACCAGATACGCTATTCCTTATATGGTCCAAAATGAGAGTTCGACACTGGAACCATGAAATCAAACAGACTGCTGAGGAGAAGCCAAATATTCCAGTTAGGTAATGCACTGCAGACTACACATACACTAGCGATGACTTCTATCAACTGAAGGGCACAAACGTACACCGTATGAGTTGTGTTTCAGTGTTGTGAACCTGGTCAATGGCACTTTGGGATTACTCTCAACATCAACTCATGTCACTCAGAATTAGCTACTCGAAAGAATCATTCACTCGAATAAGAAACACAGTGTGTTCTGCTTCACTATTCTCTACTCGTTTTTATGAAAGTTGGCCAAAATCACGTCGGACTAGGAAGATCAAGCGAGCCGGTTGGCAGACTGCTCTTAGTCGCACAAGGCCGAAGTAGATAACAGTTCCCGCACTGGTCAGTACCAGCCTTCGGTCCCTGTTTGGAAAGATGCTTTTCTTACCAACGTCCTGAACTCTCGGATTAACACTAACACTGGTGTGAACTGTATCCATGAGTCTTGGTTGAATGAAAGTATTGATAACGAACTCGTTCTCCTTGAGAACTATGAGTGCTTTCGTCAAGACAGAAAACAGTGCAACAAGAAGACAGGTAATGGTTTGTCTACTTACATCAATTCCGAGTGCTTTGGCTAGTCTGACGTTATTTTTACTTTCTCATGTAATGGCACTGTCTGCTTGATTGTTAAACGTCACCCTAAATTCTCGCCTTTTCGAGGCTTTGTGACCAGTAACTTATACACAGTTCCTTTCTGTTCCCAAAAGGACGTAGACCTGTTCTTTGGCGCTTTCGTACCCGTCCTGGTTCCGTTACCGTCTGACTGTTTATGCTTTGTTGTTGGTGAATTTAATCATACGCCTTCGTATCCCTTACTTGCTTTGGGTTGGAGTGACCTCTGTCTTATCCCAACTAGAGGGCATTCTGTTGTAGACAAAATTATCACAATTCCTCCGGACCATTTTCACTTACAACTGAAAGCTCCCGTTTCAACGGGTGATCACGTTCCCATCATCATCAGACCCAAAGTTTATTCACGTCCAGTGCACTGTTCATTCATCAGTACAAAACAGCTAAAGACAACCTCTAGAAATCTGTCACCCACCAACATGGCTCCTTCTCAGAGATCTCCTCCGACTGTTACTTCTTGGTTTTCCTTCGACTGCTCTCTTTGCCCGCTAGACCTATTTACGAAGACACTGGGAGAGGTATTTGATTTGAGTTGTTCTATGGAGACTGCATTTTTAACAGAAGCAGAATGACTTCTTTATTGCTGAAATCTCTGGAAAGGCAAAAGGAAAGTGCCTATAAACTGCACAACCAGGCTTTAGTCAAACGGCACTCCATCCTGATCGAACAGGAGATTCGACGGCTGAACAAGACATGCCCACCAGTTCTTTTTTATTACCAACAGCAAACTTCTGGCTTCTACGCGGGTAGCGGGCCCGATCCAAAAACTACGACATAGATGCTGACAGCCTGAAGCCAAACTTATTCATCCTTCGTTTGATACCCTGAGATCTTATTTTCCTTCTGTTCCCTTAGATGCAGAACCGTACCTCTCAGAGGAAGTCTTCAGGCTTATTCCAACCTCAAAAACAGCTTCTGCTGTGGGTCCAGACGGTTTGCCCTCCACAGTTCTCAAATTTGGAACAAGTCATCTATTCGGAATCACGAATTCCCTCACCAATGAAACCGTTGATGCTGGCGCCATTCCTGCCTCCTGGAAACCCGTGACAGCACTGCCTATTCCCACACACTCCAAGTCCAACATTTTGTCAGAACACTTCCGTCTCATCGTCATCACTTCTTTGGCGCTCAAGTTGACCGAGTGTGCCATTGTAAGTTGATTGCGTTCCTTTTTCGCTGTTCCAAATGACCCCCATCTGTTTGCTTACAAACCCACCACATGCAGTCTGGATGCAGTTGCTTCAGTTTGCCATTTCTTTTCAAACAACTTAAATCGTTCCATGAATTCCGTCCGATGTATTTTCCTCGACTATTCTTCCGCATTCGATTCGGTTCCCTGTTCTCTACTTCTTCAAAAAATAGAGTTATTTGGCTGTCCTACTTCTTTACTCTCGTGGTTGAAAGATTACTTTTCCAACAGAACTGAAAGTACCAGAGTTGGTACAAGTTTACCGAGTCCTTTGAATAAAAACTCAGGTGTTCTTTAGAGTGCCGTTCTTTCCACCACATATATTAGTGACTTGGCCACTGCACCACGTGCACAACATTTTAAGTACGCTGATGACGTCGTACTTTGCCAACCTATCTCCAACCAATAAGACCTAAACTCTTTTTCCGATAAATTATATGATATTATGAGTTTTTCGTCCCATTCTGGACTACATCTCAACACTTTCAAATGTTTTGAGTGTGCCTTCTCCCTTTCTCGTTCCTCTTATCCCGATGAGCATTCGATCATCAACGGTGTCCCAATTTCCAAAGCTGGCTCGGTCAAATACTTAGACGTCACAATCAGCGCCAATTTACAATGGTCTTCTCACATTCTTGATTGTGTTGAAAAACTGCGCAGACTGTCTTTTCAAATTCGAAAGCTAAGGCAGATTGGTGCCACATAAGCTGTCGTAATTCCTTTAATGTTTTCTACCAGTTTTACTCTAGAGCTCTCCCGTTATCTTTCCTGGTATACTTAAGAAAGATTTTATCATTCTACGCCGCAGCCCAGCCTTTATTAGTCGTGTCTCTTCGATTTCCATGGGCTGCCTTATCTCCAAAGGTTGTGATTTGCATATTACAACCTGTGAAAAATTCGCCAAGAAGATTCTTACAGACCCCACCTATCCCCTGTTCCGTAACTTATCTTCATGCCGTTCTCATCAGTCTACACGTCCCAAATTTAGATTTATCCCATCACGCATGGACGTCTATCGTAACTCTACAGTGCTTTGCTTAGCACGTGCTCTGGTTGACAGGTTAAAAGTCACCGAGGGATTTCACACTAACCTCGGTGGCTGAACCAGTATTATTTCTAAAGAGCCTATTTTCAATGCGTATTTCAAAGTGCCATTGATCAGTTTTCCTCTATTTGGCCGCAATATGAGTCTACATTAACTTGCTAAGGTCTTCATTACAATACAACGATGTGAGCGTTGACACTGAATGGAAAAACATTTTTGACAACTATATCCATAGAATCAAGGAGTATGTGTTGTTTCTTCTTTGAATGACCACCCAGAAAATCAATATTCAGTTGGCATTCTGAGAGGGTACCGATGAACTGAATTTTATCTGATCGAGTTGCCATAATGAACATGTTATTTTGAAAGGAATACACATAGAGAGCCTCTGGGCTTATCATAAAATAGAAACAAAGATGACATTCAAAGAAGCAACATTTTATGGAATCTGGGCTTGAACAGCTAGAGGTGGCTCGGTGTCCCAATTTCAAATAATGGTGGAATCTACTGAAAGATACCTAATATGAATGACTTCTTGTTTGTGAAGGTGATTTGTGATGCTAGACCATTGAAGTAGTCATAAGACTAGTCATCTACAAAGAATAATATTCATTGCAATACCTGTAGAAGAGAATTGGAAACAAGCAGCAGAAGAGATGCAGAACTGGAATAAAGGGTGGATTAGTTTTAAGGTAAATGGTTCCTCGTTTGACCCAATCTAGCAGAGAACGTGAAGGGAGGTGGAAGTCTCACCCAGAGGTAACTGCTGAATTCAGTGGTGGTAGGTACTTGGACGACTTAGATAGTAAGACCGTGGTATACACAGTAGGTGAGTTTCTGCGGGGACAAGTACGACAACCTTGAGCCGATGTTAGATAAGTGGAGGTCATAGTTTTTCTCGAAGGAAGGGAAACGAAGAGACAGAATTAAAGATTACGGTCGGGAGAAAATCTAGACCCTCGCGGGAACAGATATACTGACAGCAGCTCGGGTGTAGGCTCCTCGGAAATCAACGATGCTCTAGAGTTAAGTCATAAAAACACGAGCACGGTGATCTTGGGACTAAAAGTTGGAGGTTGTACGAACAGGGTGTGAAAAGAATGGGCAAATAGAGGCGTCATCAAAAATGGTTGGGTGGCAATTCATGTGCTAGACAGAAGTCTATAACAATAATAAAATTCAGGGACTGAAAAACACAAGTAGAGTGCCGGTGAACACTTTTTGGGCCACACTCATTAACAAAAAAGGCGATAAGACAACAGAGAAAATACCACAGTCTGCAGAAAAGTCAGTGAACTAAGTCTCTCTTGATACAAAAAAATAGAAAAAGCCTTCAGTTTGGAAATGGCATCATTTCTAGAGCTCTGATCTTTCCATAAAAGTCCCTCTTGCATTCTACTTTAAGGAGTACAGCCACAGAGGTGAAAAATTATCAAACTGTGTCCCCCCTATTTTAGCCCAAAGTTCACTGAAAATTTCCGGAGCATGGAAATGGACGAAGACGTATTTACAGCTTTGTCAGAATGCCGGATTGGAAACAACGACCAAGGCGGGAGCACAAACTAATCCTGTGTATGATCTCAGCAACTCCGTTCGCACAGTCTATTTGGTTTTCAGCCCATTTTCCTCGGGTATTATGAACTCAGCGATTCCGGGAGTCATCACCAAGATAATATTATTCGAAATCAACAGCCACGTAAAACGGTTTTTTAGCGGAATTTGTTACTACCCAGAAAGGAGAAACCGATCGACATTTTCGAAGTTAATTTTGAGGTGGTATACTGAGGACCCGAATTACACGCAGTATATCAATGCACGAGACAAATCGCACTATTTATTCAGGGGTTACATAATAGAAGACACACGTGAATAAAAAGTGTAATCAGTTACTTACGACTAGATTTCAACCCGCAGAAGCTTTTGTATCGTGATATGTAGGATTTTCAGTAAAGACAAAAACACGTCCGTCTTAAAACAGTCTATCGCCCTGGCCCTCATGCTATTCCATATCAACAGAATCTATGAACTAAGGGTGTATTTTCTGCTAACTTGTCATATTGTTCATTATACTAGAACGTTTTTGTGGCACCCTACAGCCTTTGTGAAGAATTGAGCAAATAATTTCACACACCAAAAAGATTTCGTAGTTCAGACAAACCGTAATCTTTATCTGGTAAAATACGACCAAAGAACTGAAGTACAGAATTTTGTACAGTGTCAATCCCGAAAGAAGTGGTCGAAACAATAAACGCGTCAACCGATGGGATTAACTAAGAGAATGGTCACAATGCACCGGGTGTGCACAGTCCGCGACGATTTTTCGACAAATGCCGAAGATGCGGTTACGTGCTGATCACATAAATCTGCCACAAGACCCCTTCAGTCTATAACAGAAACATAACTGATGACGCGCGGAATTCTAAGTAGAGTGATGCAGTCCCCTTTTAATAGATCAGCGAAAATTAAGGGACAATAATGCAAGATAATGGGAGATTTACAATAGAGCACGAGTTTTACTGATAATGAAGAACAATCAAAACAGTTCTTCAGCGGTGATATCAATGTGCGAAGACCCTTGCAATTTCTCTTTTATAGGTACACCAACGATATATTTCATGTAGTTTATACGTTTCAAAAGAGTAGAGTTATTTGTGATGGTGCCCTGTATAAATCCCAGTTCTAAAGAGGACATCTGGACTTTTGGCACTGTTTACTAGAAGACCAGGTTGCTTAGTGAACTCATCTTAACTGGATTGGGGAAGAAAGACCAAACTGGCCAAATCATCAGCTGTATCAGTACAGTTGAACAGGGGAGCTGAGTGTGTTAAGGGTTAAGTTGCCAATGCAGGTGGAGAATAAATCTGGGGGCAAGCTGCACTCGGGGGACATTATTACGCATCAGTGCACTGAAAGAGGCATGCCTCACAGCATCAATGATCCACGGTACCCGTCTTGTAAAAGGACAACCTGACTCGGAGATTCAGAATCACAAACCTCGCAGTGTCTGGATAAGTCATGTTGGCGACAGAGGTTTGCGGCAAAGTGACCGGCTTTCTAGGATTCAAACCTCTGACCACCGAGGTGGTAAACCTTCGTACCACCTCGCTGCCACCAGATCGGTGACCAATTACCAGTTTGTGTCTGAAAAGTATTAGGAAGCTCTGACAGGCTTCTGACCCCACCCTTTACGTCGTGAACGTGAGAGAAGTCCGGACACCAAAAAGAAGGTATTTCAGTATCTTTTCTAATTGCTTGGTTGGCTCAGTCAGAAATCAAAACCCCTTTCATCAAAAATCTCCAGGTGTCCCGATGGTACATCATGAAAGGTTTGAGGAACACGTCTGTTTTCACGGGATGCTCATATTTACTCTAGCCCGAATGAAGGGCCATCATAAAAGCAGCTAAGTGAAGTTTCCAAAGTAGATACTTGTACCTTCAGTGAATTTGGTGATTAGGAAACTTTTACCACGATGGCGACACACCGCTTTCTGGGTGATTCACAGTATAGAACTTCAGAGTCGAATTACTTTTTACCATACTTTCACACTAAACGCAACTTGCACAGTTCCAACTGAGTTCAAATTTGATAACCATTTAAGTTCATTCATATCACGTACCCTGATAAATGAATCATTATAACTGACAGAAAAAATATAGTTAAAAATTGATACTCCCCGTTCATCTTCAATCCTGAAAACTACTTATCCGATGAAAAGGAGAACAGTTTTAATATGATTCTCTAATAATTGAGAGAATTCGTAGTACAAATCACATAAGAAGCAGCTTTGTGCCCGAACAACTTTTTTGCAATTTTCCGGCAGTAATTCCCGTGGTATCAGGAAAAATGCAATGGGTTACACATTCCCTGTCATAATTGATGTAACACCAGCAAACTTTACTACAAGTCAGTTAAAATATCCTACTTTTTGCCGCTTTTACCATTTATTATTATTTATTCCCCCTAGGCAAACACGAAACAAGCTACTGATATTGAGATGGTAATAATTCGTTGTTTGGCCAAAACATCGACATCATATTGAAGGTTCGGCGAGATGATCGTTTCAGGGTTAATGACACAACAGGCTTAATTTGTAATACGTGAAAATGGGTCTTCTAAGCAACTGCAATATTTGATCTACTTATTATTGCGGTGAATGGATGAGAATGGACTTGACAGGTGAACTGCCAACACAATGAACTTTAGAATTTGTGGTCTCACGGTTAAATCCTACCAAGGCGACCGGCCACTCCCCCACTCGGCGCCAATTAAATGGCCGACACTCACTTCATGAAGTCTTGTCCGATCCTTGTGTAATAAGTGGAACGAAGTATGACAGTGGACAGATGCAACATCTGAATCGGATTGTCCAAAAACTGAAAGTGACTTGCATAGATGCTAAACGAACAACAGAACCCAAGGCGTGGTTACCAACCGAATAGTCAGCCGCAGTTCCATCACAGCCCGTACGCAATTTGTTATTCGAAATTCAGTTGGTGCACATTTTTTGACAACGTGTCCCACTGGATCGTGCGCATCGTTCTGTGTGGTTCGCTGGTAAAACGGGATCTCCCGTTTTGACCATTTTGACATTCTTGATCTAACCGTACACCTGACACTTCTAGAACTGACTTATGGACTCTTGGTCAGAATAAGATCCAGTAGAATTAATGGTTGTCTGCTGGACACATTAAGTTTTCTGGTTTTGCATCACACATTTCAAAATGTCCATAGAATATTGGTCTCGATTAGTTGGTATTGTTCCAATCCGTAAAATGAATCTTTATCATATACTGCGTGCACCAGGAGGATTTGTCATAATTTGCGGAAAAAGTCTACCGCAGTGAACATTCATCTTCCTTAACTGGGTGAAACGCTGTTAGCAGGAAATTAAATAATTTATTGACCAAATACCGGCTAGTACTAATGAATTCAGTCAATCGGTCTGTTGGTCAGGCACTCGACCGGTCTTGGAAGACCGGTAAGCTACTGACATTTGAAATTGAGTTGAATGATCTGAACCGCGATGCCAGTAGATATCTTCAATGAACCGTGTTTTTCAGCAGAATAATTTGCTACTTATCTTATTTAAGAAATATCATACGTTTTTCCAAAAATGCATGTTAGTTTTCAAGGCCGTATTTGTTTTCCCTCCATGATAGTTAGTGAGGACACGTCTCAGTGTTTAAGGGCATATCCAATTCAGTAGATCAGTAACTAGGTATATACCGATATCACCAATCTATATCATCGTCTATTTTGCATTGTTTCTCTTATGTATGAGGAATTAAATTGGTAAGAAGGTGTTCTTCTGAAGTTGCAATCAAGATGCTTTTAACTGAAGACGGCGTTATCTGTGTTGCACAGCATCGGGTATCTAACCGTGAAAGCAGCCGCCGCCAAATTTTAGAGTCGAAATGGCCTGCTTAAGATGTACTGGCAAGTAAATTAGAGTAAGCTAGCACTTGTTGATGAGTGGATAAAGATTCTCGGAAATACAGGGCTAATTTTGCCTTTGGTACCACTCTTGGAAAGTGCTTATTCTCAGACCACCTATACTTACAACTTGTATAATCCGTTTGTCTATTATTCACAACCGTCCTATTTTTGCATCGAGAATGCGAGTGAATGTCCTTCTCAAAGTTGTCCACCGGGGAATTTCAAGTGCGATTAGCTGATAGATCTTTCTGGGTTAGTTACAGCTATCTTTGAGAATGCCGACACTATGACCCACGCGGTCTTAGATGCCACTACATTTTTTCAACGGGGCGACCACTGTTCCGACTTCCTCGAGGTCAGCTGCCACGAATCCACACGGAACTATCAGCAAATAACAATAGTGATTCTTCCGTGGACTTTGCTAATAGATGTACCCATTCATATTTCTGATGCACAAACAAGATTATTGTGAATAAAACCGAAATATTCTCAGCCGCAATCTCAATTGAATGGGTCGTGTGCTTCCGGGGAAATTTCGTCCCCTCGTCCAGATACTATGCCGGTCCTAGAAATTCCCCAGCCAAGAAGGGGCAAACATTATATTCTTTTTGACACTGGAATTCTCACTCACGATAAATAGACCCGTTTGTGACCTCGATCATTTACCGCCCGAACTGTGTTTTCTTGTGGTTTAGCATTCCAATTTACAAGGAAGATCTCGGAAGGCTTTTTAAAGCCAGTTCTTGTCTACAGCGTTGCGTATGTGAAAATAACCTGAGAAGGATCAGGAGAAGTGGCCGTCAAAGCTAACTCAATCGTGGTCATTAGAGATGCACCATCTGCCAACCACCAGTAGCTGCATAATCAACGGCTGATCCTCCACTCAGATTAGTGGTAACAGAATCACTAAACAGAACAGGAGAAAAAAAATAAAGATAATTGAGAAAAGGAACAAGTGTTCCGGAGATGACATAACTGTTACAAACCGTTGGACTGTGCTTAGGTACTCACTGCAAGACCCCAGGTTATTTCAGTAAATCTGATCGCTCTGTATACTGTTGAGGGCATACAATGATGGTGAAATATTTCCGGAAGATGGACGCAGAGAAAGAGAGCCTGCTATAGTGGTAAACCGAAGGCTTTTGGCAAGGTTCAGTAAGATAGCCCTACAGAAGTGTTGGTCGTTCAAAAGCTTACTGTGTAGCAATTAGAATATTGCCCAGAATATTTATATTATCAGGAGCTATTCCATGGCAATATAACGGTTCAACATAACACGGCTCCCAGAAGGGCTTGATTATTGCTTCACAGCTGACGGCTATTGTGTTCTTAATCAATAGTAGCAGAACACGCATTTTTTACACTCTATTTAATTGTAGGAAAGTAAATATAACCAAATCGCGACCGGTGCTTAAGCGGCGAGCAGTTAGGCTAGTAAGAAAGTGAGTCAGCAAACGACTGAAACATCTAAGCTGCGAGTGCTCACACGCATGAACTAGTGAGGTCAATGGATACATGGAAAGATCGATCAGTCAATACTGCCGGCACCGAAGTGCGACTAGATATCAATACCAGGCTAGAGTATGTCCATGCACGCGAAGGATAATAATAGATCGCCCGCACTGTATCAGTGAGTTCAACCAGACACAACGATGATCTCCTTCGGAGAATTGAGATGTTTGCAATCATAGATTTTACGTTCAACAGTTTCTTCAAAGGTAATTCAAGTACTTCCAATTGAATTCCACTAACCTGAGTGATTGTTCCTTGTATTCACTTGTTGATTATGAAAAGCCACAAGTCGAATTTAAAATTTTTCGGTAGATTGCGCACGAACAAAGATATCTCTGAAAAAGTCTATTGCAACATGGTGGACAAGGTCGTATTGAACAAGCTAGTTTTCGATAATTTCATCTGATGGTCCTTGCAATTGCTTTGGGATGAAAACGGTGAGAGACCTGAGTTACATAAGATGGTTCATAATGCTGTAATAACGATCAACTCGCTACTGGCAACCATGAAATAAGTAATACGTAGCTTTTTCGTCCTTGGCAGGAATCAACTGTGATGCACTTCCACCGGGCCCCGCTCTGGGACTTGAACAAAAAGACGAGATAGGTTTGCACTGCTTCCATGGTTTCTGAATGGCGGTATGAGCATTGACACTGCATTACGAATCGTGTGATACAATGTACTTACAGTAGGTATGCGTACTGAAGCGTGGTGTCAAAGATGATAGGTAGGCGAAGGATTGTTGCAACGGGTAGTCCGTAGAGGGTAAGAATGTACATTTGCTTTATAGAGGAAAATAAAACTGTCTCTAGGGAGAAGGATAAAATTCTTTATCGCAATCCAATATAACCACCTTTAGTTACGTCACCTGAAGAAACCGTTGCACCGTGCTTGTACGGAGAGGTTAATTTCAATCACACAAACCACACGTGGGAACAGAGCTAGGAAATGTGCGATGGGATTACCCCACTAGGACCGTTGTTAACTGTCTTTGTCGAAACACTTTTTACACACTCCATAAGATCCAGTAAATCACCTCAAACGTGTCTTAATCTTTAGTTTTGAGGATGGATCCTCGTGACGAGTAATAAAGGTACCACCTATGGTTGTCTTGCATCCGCTTCCCAGCCAAGACGGTTGGTGCTGCCTGACCTGTTCAGAAATCTGCCTTCTCGTATGACCTATGTATCCTGTGATAGTTTCTCTTTGGACATCACCGCCATTGGTTGGTGAATTTAGCACGAACCTAGGCAACAGAAAATGTACAGGCAATGAACTTTCCTAGTTTCCTACTCAAAGTTTGACCTGTGAAAACCAATCTGAAACGCGGTTGCTATATGTATAGTTATTTTTCTTCATCGTTCTTACTGGATGCATACTACTCTCCTAAAGCATATTATTCTGAAAGAATTTCTCAATGTGTCTGTCATCCATGGGCACACCAAAAACTCTAGTTCATCAACTATCCTATCTTCCCAACAAATTTCCTAACGAATACGGTAAGAGACTGAACAAGATTTGGTGTACCTTTCAGCCGGACGAAATTAGTAAAGTAAAGTGTTTCGTCTGCGTTTGTTTTCACATTATATAACGGTTGGGTGTTCCGCCGCGATTTCGTCCACCCATCTGAATAATACTCACTAATCATGTATACCGCCATTATACACCACAGGCTACTTATATATAATAAGTACAGCTCGAAGGGAAGATATTACTAAGTTGTTTCACCTAACACGCGAAATAGGAATGTGTATTGCATATTTTGTACGGAGAAATGAATGTGGCTTATTGAGTCTTCAGCTTCGAAATATGTAAGACAACCTCGAGTACCAAATTTGTGACATTTTTATCAAATGAGATTCAACATATTTTTGAGAAGGGTTTTAAATATTTGAGCTCTTTAAATCATTCAAAAGCTCATTCAACCTAATAAACACCAAAATGAACACTGACCAGAAAGCCCATAGAACTGTATGTACAACAAGTGATTCATGAAACTGTGTCCTGATACTTTCTCTTGAACATTTCCAATTGATGCTGTTTCAATAATTTTCTTCTTCCTATGTGGTACACAAAGATTTATCTCACCGCAAGCAGGAAACCCGTAGGGGGCGGGTGATCAACAATGTGGTGACGAACACTGTGGTATTTTACGGTCAAACTTCATCACTGTTGGCCGGTTCTCCAAAGGTAATATTGTACTGTAATGAAGATAGACGAATTTCTCTAAGAAAACCAACGATCTCCTTATGTTAGTAGATAAAACAAATAAGTATTTCTTAACTTTATTTTGTCTAAGGTGTAAAATATTTTTCCAAGGGAGTCACTCCCAACTCTAGGGCCAACGACTGATAAAGTGATCTGCGACGGCCTTAATCGAAAACGGCGCAATAATTGTTGTTTCATTGTTTTAATACCTTCCTTGTTATAATACAATAGTAGCGCAGCTTTTCTGGAAAGGGGTTGCGACCAAAGGACGGCTGCCAACGGAAGAGGTGACCGGTGTCGGCGAAAATATTCGAGCCCGTGATAGAAGAATCGCAGGCCCACTGTGATGATCTTTTGACAGCTGCCAAAGTTGAAACTGGTGCGGCAATGTCTAAGTTCTACGTTGACGACTGTTTGGCCACTGCAGCTCTCCACGTACCCGAGTGAGCTCGATTCAGGATCGTCACAGGCTCCAATCAGTGTGAAAGCGAGGGCAAGCCTCTACTTTGGATCAACGCCTATGTGATTACCCTAGTCCCGACCCAAGGTGTGTACTCTCAAATTTGGCATTCAGTATATCTAGTCGACTATAACCCAGATATGATACCGTACTGACCGCAGCCCTCTGAGTTTCTGATTTCACTGCCAACAAGCCAAAGACAACTTCTACAGTGCTTTAAAAATAGATTATCGAAGACATCAATGAGTAAATTTTAGTTGGCTCCAACCAATATTGGTGAAAAAAGCATACAGCTATCAAAAAGACACCAACCACACACTAGAGTGCAAGCAAGGCTTTTTTGTTAAGCAGTCACAGACCTCAACATTAACCGCTGGTGGATTAGAATTAACCAAAATGAAATAATATTCACAGTTAATTTCAAAATAAGCTATCAAAACTGATGCCATCATCGGCGTAAAAAGGCTCAAAGGTCACGAGGTTCAAATGAACCAATCAACTGGATCCAATGTTGTTTCGTGGATGGGTTGCAGGTGAAGGATTTGAAATGACAGAATACAAACTCAACGAGCCGGTTCTATCTCATCTTAATCGTATGGAGCTTGCACGGACGTACATACAAACTCCATACGTTCCAAATGAAAATAGAGTTTTAAATCAACAGTAGTAAGCTCAAGTATAAGGATGACTGGCAGAAGAGTGCCGGTTACTCATACCTGGTGAGTGAAAACAACCACGAAACCGGTCGTGTGGTTTCGAGGAAATTTTTCCCCATCGTCCGGATACAATGCCATACTACTCATATCAGAGAGCCGTAGCTAAGTAGGTGTATAGGCAGATCTACGTGTCAGAGCAGAATGAGCTGGCAGAAACGGTGCAACGCGTGATCGGAAAAAAGCAAATTCGACTTCGTTCACATGATTTTCGATCCAATTCACTTGTCGATTGCATAGGTGTTTCATAGTGCTTCCCGCAGCTACGTCTGTCAGATTAATTTATTTCCATTTTTGAAACAACCACAGAGCAGTATAGATAGGGACGATTGCAGCCGAGATTCAAAAAAACAATGCGCCATGCAGTGGAAATTAGGTTGTGTTGACTTCGATCGATGGGAGAAAATGAGCACTTTCGACTCGTAATTTTGGATTTATTTTCTCTGCCGTTTGGTCTGTCACATGAATTTAACGGTGACGTTTTTCGCTTGTGCGACTTAATTAACTTGGAAGGTAAAAATTTTCCTTTCATTTCAGCTTGTACACACCTTTGATTTCTCGCCAACCAGATACACGCAGGTCTTTTTAATTTGCGTCGTTGGTGATTTACCGTTCGTTTATTGGTCGTAACAGTGCTGGCCCCGTACCCCGATATATGCAATACACATTTTCATATTTATCAACTCTAGTGATCTCTGGTCATTCTTGCGTCAGGTCACATAATTTCTCCGTCCAAATCCGTCAGAGTGACTCGTGAAAGTCCAGTACCGGGGATTTCAGCATTCTGGAAGGAAATGTTATTCATGATCACTGATTTGTGCATAAAGAGGTTAAAATAATATATACCTTCCCCCTGAAACGGTTCTGGCAAATCTTACACTTCCTCACCGTGTAAACCATATGACCTCTCAATTCTACCCAGTTCACTCTGTCATTTTCCTAAAGCCAACAATTGTTTAAGGTAAACAGAATGTTTGTAATATGTCTGTTTTCTATCAATTGGCATAATTTAGATAGAAGATAATTAAAGCTTTCCATCCGTAAAGCACAAAGGAGGGAAATACAGTCAAGAAATAAAATGAGTACAATCCTTTCTTTCTATGAATCAACGCTCAGCTGACTACTCGTCAACGGCGGTCGATTGGAGAAGGGTGGGTTTCGGCCATTTATTTGCGTTTTCCCCTGTCAAATCGAAAATCAATCGTAAGCGATCATCCACAATGGTGCTTAAACTAATCCGACTCCTTTGGTTTGTGGGTACTAAGAACACGTCTGATTGTGGATGAGTGTATACGGGCATCGTTAAATAAGATTCTATAAAATGCACAATCCATTTACTTCTTCTTTTCTCGACATTCAAGAAAAGCCCTTTCATTTGTTGAACATTATTTCAAAGTGCCATCATATACAATATTGATGATGTCATTCAACATACGGTTTTCATTCTTGGTATGACATGCGCAACAGGCCGCTTTCTGTAGGGTGAACTGAGCTTCACACGACTAACATTTTTACGGGGGCGAAAGAACCCACCTCTGCTCGGCTATCAGGTTCTTACCCCTGAAAATTCAGCTAAGAAAGAGAGCTGTATCCACTAGTGACACTAAATAAACCACTAAGATTCTGCTCAGATAGCTCCGTTGTCCGGTGTTCCACTCTCTTTCACTCCGGTTCCCAGCCTCAATGGATATTCGGTGAACGCACGCTGTTGATGGTTCCCAACAAGACCGAGGCAAAACCAATCCAAAAATCCCATGGTTGTCAATGGTAATCTGAGCATTGTCATTGCATAGTGAATAGTTTCACTAGCAATTCCAATCTGTCACCATTCATACTGATAAAACTAGAGTAACTCGATGATTTAGGCAATCAGTTTTGATAAACTGTAAATTTGATAATTCTGAGACCTTTCATTTAGGCATATGATTCCTCATTTATTTCATTTACTGACTTAGTATTTCTGTACTTGCAGTACTTCACCGTTTTTAAAATGCTGTCAGAAGTCCCACTCACGAATACAAATTTGCTTATAAACTCCGGCGATCCGCGATGGACGCAGCAGCCATGGTGGTCTATTTCGTTGAACACTCCCTCAATGAATCTCGTAAATTGGTCATATGTGCTCTTCTGGATTATACATCAGCTTCATTAGAAACGGGGGTATTTTAGTGGACTTATTCAGTCACCTAGCTGGTTGAAAGACTGGTTCTCAAGTGTGTATTTCCCATAACCATGCACTACTCTTCCTTAGTCACTCGGCACAGAAATCCGCGCATCGTCAGTTATATTTCTGGTATATCCTTAAGAAGTCTCCTAGCAGATTTGTGATAAGCTCACAACAAGATTCATGGAATTTGCCCAAAATATCATTACCGACCACGTACACCTAATGCATTGTGATCTTTCTTTAATTCAATCTCATTTTCGTTACTTTTTTCGGCTACCTTTTCCAGAATTATCGCCCCACAAAACTTTCCTGGTTCTTTCTGTTCCCTGCTGTCGTGTAATCAAAGAGAATTAAGTGGTATCTGACTAGGTGCCCCTTTTTGGCGTTCGGAACTGTTCCTTATTTTCATTTCTTTGAAGCTCTAAAGCACTTTAAAGACGTGCAAAGTAGCGTGGTGAAAAGAAACAAACAGATATCCATGGAGCTATCGGGGCAAGTTCTCAACTGTTTTTTTTTTGAACATAGACTCTGCGTGATACAGTTCTATTTTGTCACTGACTTTCAAAGGCAACATCCCGGTGTCCGTACAGTGACCGACTCCTATTCTTGGTGACATTTTCGTTTTTCCTAAACCCAAAAGAATGACATTATTGGTGGAAGTAACATTGATCTGGTCGACTCCACCAAGTTTCAGCTACGGGAAAGCTAGTGGCAAAGTTTCCTCCAGGGGAGTGTAGGTCTATCTCCGTTTATCTCATAAAATGCCAAAAATGCACCCCACTCGAATCCTGCTTTTGACACTGTTAATCACTTGGATAATGTAGATAAGGATGATGGAGTTCACGTCGACGTCGTATACGATTGGTAACTTCATAATAATGAAAAACTGAACTCTGAAGTAACAATTACAATGATGACATATCAAAAGTAATCGATCCTTCGCACTTAATCTTAGAAAATCGGGATAAACAAGCTCAGAATGAACCTTTCCGCAATCTTCCTTCGTACCCGTTTACCATTTAACAAAGGACCTCTGTTTCGCACAGTCGCTCTCTTCACCCAAGATATCGATTTTTCCGTAGGAACACGCTCCCGAAGATCGGGCGATTGTGTCAAGTTGTTTTCTTGCATCTTGTTCTGAAACAAATACTTCAAGCTTCGACACTTAAAGCTTCCTTCAGTCACGGTTTAGGCAAAAATGCGGAGAACATTTGTCACCAGGTTTTGCTTCCGTACCCGAATTTCCACTGAAACTGTCGCACAAACACACCTCATTCTATGCGGGTTGCAACAAATGCCCACATGAAATGACTAGCTTAAATTCAGGAAGTCTCGGATAGATGACAACTTTTAAACTGGGTGATGGGTGCTTTTCTCAACGATGGTGTCTCTATATGACCTTCAGCTACGAATCGGTGCATACTCATGCTTGTCAGTGTGCAAAAAGGTTCCCTAGTTCCACTTATGTTTCTTTCACACCCACATTGATTATACCCTTTTTCCGAACAAGGACATTTGCTGTAGAACAGAAGAAGCATAGTTGTCAAATTTTCCGTGGTTTTCTCATTCTCGTGTCCCATTGAATGACGTCTCTTGGGTGAATGTGGCGTTTTCCGAATGAGTCAGCTATTTTTTCTCGTTTAGCCTTTAGCCAACTGTACATTCCAGCACTCCGCTGGTGCTGCATCGTACCAGACTAAAAGCACTTCACACGTTTCATCTTCTCGTCTACCCCTGGGGAAAGTTGGGACCCTTATATGATGAACTACCTAAAACGCATTGCGAATCGTTGATACAACTCGACCGTCAAACGGTCAGCCATTCACGTGATCAGTCACCTTGAGACAAACGAAATCACCGAACCAATCAGACAACGTCCAGTCGGTCAACCAGTCAGCTACTTAGGTGAACAGAAGATGGGTATACGCACAGAAAAATATATGGATACTGCAACGATCAGATAGTTACTGTCTCTGTAATTGTTTCATACTCGGTCCAGTCTATAAATAATTTGAATTAGAAGCAAATACATGACCAGTCTGCCTGAACATGGTAAAACTTGATGAAGATGCTACTCACTATTTCATTGAAACTGACGTTGTAGTGAGAAAACAGGTATTCTTCCTGCTAGAGGCAGGTGCTTTTACGTAGACGAGCCAGAAAGACTTTTATGAATTAAGTATTGACAAGCGCAAGGAGAATTGGTCTGCTTCCTCGTGGTTAAGAGATTATGATGCTTATAATCATTTTTTATTCACCCGATTGCCTGGACCGCGATGGCTCAGCTGGCAGAGCATCTGTCCCTTAACGGAGGGCCGCCGATTCGATTCCGGCTCACAGCTTCCGACTTTTCAGTATAAAATTCTCAAGTAGATTTTCCATTACATGAGATTCAGGCTCCTCGTGCCAACAATACATTCTGTGAATATATTATATAAGGATTGTTCAGTGGCTTTTTCCACCTCCTAGTGAATCAATAGCTTTACTACATGTTTAGTGGGTCCCAAAAGAGCTTCAACTCTGTGTGTTTAAGTGCTATTTTTTACCGTCCGATTGATCATTCGAGAGTGGTAAGAACTCGCTCTTACTTAAATCTCTTAAGTAACCAAGCTATGTATATCTTTTACTCAGGTAGCTTTTATTTCGCCTAGGTCTCACCAAAGAACACCAGCATTGTGTCTGGTTGTCAGGTGAATTGTAGAAAACTTGCTAACATGTTGTACCACTGACAATTTTGAGCTATACCTTATGAAAGTGACCTAAAGCAAGCCTCAGACAGCCAATCTGTATGCCTCGAGAGTTACCAGGTGTGTATCACAATCCTACAAGCCGACCGAGTTCGGACCCTGGTCTGTATCGTATGTACTGAAGAAAGAGAAAATTACATGTACATTTCCATGAATTTCAACTGGAAGATGGTCGTCATACTACATACTGATTTACGGGAAAAGAAACTCCATGTTGCTCCTTGAATTCTACCAAGAGTGTTCAAATCGGTCCTGTAAATGTGACTGAGTTTCGCTTCCTTGGTCGTTTGAGAATAGGGAGTGATCAAAAAATCAAGTGTGTCTCTTAGATAAACTCAAGAACACTTCGGAAAAAGCATTTCAAAATCTTTTCGGTTTCCATTCGAGATGACAGAAATAATTCGTCATGAATCTTTGAAAAAACTTGAGAAGCTCAACTGAAAACCGAAATGTGCAAGTGTACTGATTTTCTATCAACAGACTAATAATTAGGCAGGATAAAAATACAAAAAAACTTATCCCGCGCAGGTATTTTTTATCGGTTTTTCATATGCAAATTGAGTCATTCGATTCACACTTCCTCCATCGCCCACTTGGCTTTGTCCAGTACTAGATCGTAAATCGATCGGGTTGAAACGCGTCATGGTTTTTCATGTGCAATCATCATGGGCTCACAGCGTAGATTTGCATCAAGCCACATAAGCAGCTATTCCGAACCGACTTTTATCGCAATTCACCCCATGTATGTGTGATATACATACACATATTACTCTCGGCTGTACTTTTTCACTGATTGTCAAATCTGAGGTTTTCTTTTAGGTGGCACGTAGCGATGTCAAGGTCTGTGTAGAGAATGCCCAGGATACCCATTCAACATACAACGGACAAAAGCTTCCATGCGCCAATTCAAAGATAATTTGCTCACCTCATTGTACGTGCAAGGCGTCGTACGTTAACGGAACGGCATGACCATTAGGCAATTTACTAGCCGAGCATACCTCAAAACATTACCATGATTAGATACAAGACACCTGGTCATGGTGTGACACAGCTGGCCACAAGAATGCTTTCCGCGGGGTCATAAAGGCACTTAAATTGCGGCTGATTAGACTTGCGCTGGAAATTGCAATCAGTCTTGGAAAGTCAAAGTTTCACAGTTTTCCACCCTGGCGATTCCCTACCACTTCCAAGTAGTGTTTGGTGCAAATTGTTTTCTGGTGGTTGTTGATTCTGTGTACGACTAGTGTGTCGCACAGTAGCGGCCAACAGAAATTCAGCGTTCCAGTGAAATGGTTTATATAAATCCGTTTATGGTTGTGTTGATGTCGTGTTTGCAAGATTTTACCATCATTTTTTAAGATTCATATAAAAGAAAGATTTATAAAGTTCGTTTTCAGACACCACTTTTGCCAACCTCAACCATCCCTGGTGTTTACATAACATTCCTTCATCTATCAGTGGTCTTCTGTACCTTGTATTAGCCAGACCCGTTCTTCTGCATGGTTCGGAATCATAGTCACTGAGGATTGAGTATATACGAAACTTGTCGGTACTTAACCAAGGATATCTCCGTACCATTGTTAAAGTATGGTGCAGTGCTGAGTTTGGGGACAGACACACAAACCAAATAATTAGGTAAAAACAGTAAAGATCACTCCGGATCGGACCCCTGAAAGCGCAGTGTTCCCTGAGGTGGATAACAGTTAGAAGATGAGTAGAGGTGGTCAGTATGTGGCATGAAAGAAAAGTGTGGGAAGCCTAACGAGTGGACCTGGCCACTTAGGTCTTGTTGGGTTTCTTGCATGGGTTCAAGCGACCCTCCCACTCAACGGCTAGCAACAGTGGAAGATATGTCTCGGTCTCGCTATCAGTGGCGCTGTAGCATTCGTCAGTTTTCGCCATCAAATTGATATTACTGATTACGGTTCTCTTGCTACCTTTTCCTTATTTTTGTTTTTCTCCATGAATTTCCAGTGAGCTGATCTCTTAGAAACAACAATCAAAGTTACCGCACCCAGTGCACGACTGACGGTTGTATGAACTGAACTGGACCGTACTGTTTTTCCCTTCACCACCGAGGTGCACGGAAAAGAGCAGTTTCAAAATATATCTAGGAAATTAATTCAAAGTGTTTAAAACGGAAAAGGTTTCTTCTTAGTTCATGAAGACCTGGAAAAATACTGATTACCTTCCTCAGAAGTATATCAAATGAGCAGCCTGTAAAACGATCAATTTTGGGACTAACTCCCATCAATTCAGTCAGTGGATGAACAATAAACATCATTTATCTTGAAGCATCTTAGAAAAATAACTGCCGCTGGCGGTAATCAAAATCATTTTATTCATTTAGAATAAGGAACCATCGATTTTAGGCGGCACAAAATCCCGGCCTACTTCAGTCAGTCCAAATGCACCTATAGAAATTCTGTTAGAGTTCTTGTGTGACGAACAACTGGTTCCCTATATAGACCTCGTCAAAAAACCCAGGCGGACCTAGTATAAAAGATCCAGACAAAAGTCATTATTCAGAAACATAGAGAACTATGCATTCACTTTTATAAGCTGATGGTGGTCAATTGGTTATCGGGATGAGTTTGGTCCCAGTTTCCAACCTTGTCGTCTCCGGTCCTTTCCCCCGATAGGCGAGTTCTAATTGGTCGCGACTTACTTCGTGAAATACTGTACTACTTTCGTACTATTTCTGGAACACCGTCTAAAATCAGGCATATGTGAATGTATATATATATATATATATATATATATATATATATATATATATATATATATATATATATATATATATATATATATATACCTTTTCGACCATCGAGTGATCTTCCATTGTCATCTACCGGTAGCAGAAAAGTGAAGCAGTTGAGTCTTTAGCACCGAATTCTCCTATGTCTACGTGATTTTGATCTTGGATCCTATAATATCCTTGAAACCGTGTGCCACAAAAATGTGAAGTAATGCTGGTTTATACTGTTCCTATGCTTAGGATTATTAAATTGTGGTCTCTCACTCTTGAAACAATACCTACGGACTGTGAATAATGGGATTTTTTAAACAAATTAGCACGATCCAGGGTCATTAGTCCTAAATACTGATGCTCCCGGCAAGAATGCAACAGATAAGAGAAATTCCCTCAGGAATACCTTTTCATGTTCACCCTGATAAATGGAGACCAACTGCCTAGGGTAGTTTGTAATATGGTTCATTATCAAACATAACCGACTCAAACTGAACTTAGGCTTGTCGTCACAATGCTCTGTAAACTACGGATGAGGCTCTGTGGGTCCAGCGCAGTGTTCATGGTCATGGAGTCTCACTTTTCAGCTGTCAAAAGATGATTATTGAGGATCACCTGAAGGTTGACAAGTTATTCTTTTGATTAATACTGTTAGATCGACTGAATGTGTGAATTTACACTGACGTAATACTACTAAAAGGCATGGCTTTACTTACTTTTCATTTATCATTCACAAACACTACAATATTTCATGAAGAAGGTCGTGATCAACAAGACAGTAACTACTGGGCAGATGACGGGTCGTGGCATCAGTGGCAGGATGCGAACCTGTGTTCACAAGTTCTAGACCTCGTCATGATAACCATTTGACCTTTGTAACTCAATGGCATAGACGGCCATTCCCATTCCTTCTGAAGTAAGTGTTGGTACCTGCTTATACACTTACTGGGCTTCGGCTCATCGGGTTTTCATTCTTTCTGTGCCTTTGCAGATCGTGTACGTGCAACCCCCACGGCAAAGAGCTGCGTACAGCTGATCCGGCCGCCCCGCTTGTCTGGGTCCCTATCGAACCGCCATCCTTGTCGCTGTCGTTGCCGTAGTCGTCGTTTTCATCGGGTCGTGGGCGCATTCGTTACCGTGTTACACTTCTACTGGTGGCAAGCGGCCAACATTTCTCTCCACCTACCGCTTCTGACTGACTTAGGAAGGTCAAACCAATAGGTAATTAGGCAGAATCCATATGGGTCGAACTTATAACCCACGAGGAACTTGTTTATAGTAATGATATACTGAATCTTCAAAACTTCTGTGAAAGAGTTATTAGTTTTAACGGAAAATAAATATTTCCTATTACATGCTAGTGCACAACTTTAATGGAAGGGTTATATCCCCTATCCTGAAAGACCCACGGTACTATTACGTATAGCCAGCAATCGGACCCTGAGACTTAGCGTGGAGAAACACATAAGGTTCCAGTAGGTGAGGTGGGGTAACGAGCTGGGTGAAAGTCTATCATTCTCTTCCGCCAACGTTTCCGGTGGCAGCAGGGATTTGAACCTCTGAACCCCAGGTGCGTAAGCAAAAGCTCTAAGCCACCAGACCACCACCGGTCTACTAGTGCGCAACCATATGCGCTATTCATTTTTCGCGATAATTCACCTGATAGAAAAACTGCCCGGTAAGTGGAAGACGGCCGGTTCGATTCCGGCCGTCGGCGTGAATTTTTGTGTGCGAAAAACGTATGTATATGTCCCATAGCCCCTATTATTCTACTTCCTCATGCGTTGGTGAATTCCACACATAACAGTTTTTAAGCGTTCATGACCGTTAAACTTATCACTTAAGCCTCTCTGGATTTACATCATGAACACCAGGCCCAGTTATTAGGAGCTCATGTAAACCCTCTGTCAAACAGACTGCCAGGAAGGTGCAAAATAAGGCTTCCACTAGACAAGTCTCAAATCAGCGTGAACATGTCATGCCGGATTAACTGGTCAATAATGGGTCAGCTGCCAGACCACCTTAACCCTAACGTTCTTGGCCCCTACGAACAGTTTTAGGTGGTCCGGCAGTAAGTGGTCAGTAGTCAGTGGTTTAAATTGTCTGGGACTCTGTTAGCCGGTCAAGGATTTAACTTTATTGGGCAACTGAGCTCGAGAATGTTCCCTTTCATCTTTAAATATCGTGTTGCTAATTTATGTGTATATATTGTTGCATCGACATGCTGTTGTAAAGCACTCGGGCATTGACCGCCATTCCCATCCTTATCGGTGTAAGAGTTGATGCTTGTTTGGACACTTACTGAGCTCCGGCTCGCCGAGTTTGCTTTCTGTTCCTGCAGATCTTGCACTTGCAACCACCATGGAAGAAAGCAGCATCGCGCACACCACAGATGTGTCACCGTCTTTTGAAGTATCATTGAGAGATGGAGCAACAGTTCTCGTGAGAAGAGGTCCAGTGCATGGGGCGGAAGTATAAAACACCATCCAAACAAAAAAGAACGTCACAAAACAGACCGACAGCGTACACAGCATTATTACTTGAAGAGACTACAGTACAAGTAAGCAATAAGCTCCTTTAATTCGAGAAATCAAAACGGACTTGAGTATTGAAAATGGGTTTCAAATTTCCAGTATGACGCTTGTGAATCAAGCAGACCAATCCAGGAGAGAATGGCACGCACTGAATGATACATATTTATTGCCCTAGGTGGTGCCTTGAGCTTCAGGTAGTCAAGCAGAGTACAAACCTAATGGCATGTTGCCAAGTTCAAACTCCAAGATATTACTGCGGAAAATAATATGTGTGAACAAAAACCTGAAATGTGACGAAACATAGGCGGCAACTTTTATGTTAACAAAGCCAAAAAGGATAACACAATGACCAAAAACACTGAAATCTAGGTGAGCTGTGACAGTGAGAGAAGGGAAGAAACATTGGTTTTATTTTTGATACAAATTGGGAAAAGTATTTTTATTTCTCTTCGATATCTATCGGCCTCACTAAATGGTCATCCCAATAGATCACGTGTTATGGATTACCCCTAACCTCTTGTGTGTTACAAGCCGGCCATCGAGGTTGACTGTTTAGTCAATCTTGATCGGAGCTTTTCTGTGCTGTCTTTTCGGTTGCAAACTCGCAGCATTGTTTAGACAAGTGCAAAACGAATAAAATAAAATAAAGCCAACAAGCACAAACAAAAGTTACGAGTGAAAAATACAGATAATAATAATGAACTCAAATGCAACTGGGCCACTGTTTGCCGCACCTGTCCCACTTGGTCAAGTTCTATGGTCAAGGTCTGGCACACCTAGCTCTAATTCCTTAGGAAAATCAGTTCGGTTTCTATGTGTCTAAGGTTGTTCCTCAGCATATGATTTTATCATATTTTGACGGGGTAAAAGGTACACAACAGAAACCCACTATTTTTCACAGCGTAATGACCATGGACTGTGCTTCTCCAAATAGTACGATACTTTTCCCGCTGATGTTCAGGTTTTTTTCACAATAAGTAAGTTCATGGACAGCAAGCTAGATAGGAAACCCCTACAGCAGGTTTAAATTTCCCCATCATCAGTATCTCATTTACCGAATCTGTCCCACATGTGAATTTTGTTGGTTTCATATGGATACCTGGGAAAACGGGAAAAAAGATCTTCCAACGCGTACCTTTTTCCACATACAACTGTAAGGCGAAATGAATAGTCGGACCAAAACGATGAATACACGATAAATTTTATGGTGAGCTTATCGAGATTCTACGCAATGATTAATCCCAGTGCATAGTCACCAATTTGTCTACAGTTTCTACGGTTCATTTTTCGAGTAAAGAAAATCTGAACATTTTGTCAATAGTTCGTGTGAAACCTTTTAAATTTAAACCGAAAAACTGATGATAAATATCGGATACATACTTATCTGTAAACAAATTTATCATTGCCACTGGTAGTCCAAAATTTAGTTCAGGAAATGTCAGGTGTATGAAGCGATCAAGGCTGTCAGAAAAGAAACAACCATAAATTCCCCTTTGCCGGTGGTCAATGAGCACGGATGTGTCTTGTTCACGCAACCGTACGTTTCGTCCAGTGGGACACGATGTCAAAAAATCTTCAGCAAATGAATTTCGAATAGAGAATGGTACGTCGGCTATGACGGAGATGTGGTTGAACATCCATTTGACAACTTCACTTGCACGTTATTTTTGTCAGAACTGCCAGTCCAGATACACCATCTGCTTACTACACCATCATCTTTCATTTCTAACACAAGAATAGCACAATGTTTCGGATAGGTGACCACGGTCAACGAGAGGCCGCCGAAAGTCGAGGTGAACGATGATGGCGGCTCGACTTGAAACAGTGACCGCAAGTCCGTTACGTTCATCTTTTGATCACTACTTCTCTTTGATAGTTCTGTGTGAAAATAGGTAGACGAAATCCTGCTTACGGCGAGACAAACCATTTTAACGTGCCATAAGCTAGACCTGTTATGTCATTATCATTGTGTTGATCAGCCGCACGAATTGTTATTACGCATACCAGATGGTAGTAATTCATCAGTTTCTCAGCTTATTAGGTTAATTGCATTTGCTTTCAGTGAAATATGTGATAAAAGGTACAAAAAATCTAGGCTTTAACCCCTGATTTATAGTAAACATATTGTCTACCATCCTTTCATGAATCGTGATCAAAAATAATCATATCCAAAAAGTTTATGATGTAACGAATCAGGTCAGAAGATTGTCGAATATGACATATTTGCTCGAAACACGATTTGGTAGTTGAACACTGATATAGTGGTAGTTGAGTTTAACATCTCAATTCTCATAGGTTCGAGTCACACTAACACCGTCACTTTGAGGTAGCTCTCTGTTGTCCGACACGACGTATTCGGACTATCTGTGGTTTCTACCTCTAAGTCTAAGCGTTCCTTCTCCTTCATTCAACCTTTGTCTTCTGTCCCTAACCACCCCTCTTTGCCCCATCTATCCACCCATAATGCTCCCACTGATAACACGCTCGATACTCGCAACGATTCACTGTCAAATAGTGTCGGGAATAATCCTCTGTCTGGTAACTCACATTTTCTCAAGCCTCGTCAGCCTCTGAATCTCGGCTCCTTCAACGTGCGTACACTCCTGCCAGCCGGTCAGCAGGCGTGCCTAGCACTCACAATAGATTCTCTGAAGATTGATGTCTGCTGCTTAAATGAAACGCCTATACAGGATTTGAGCAGTGTAATTCAACTAACTGCTCCTGGTATCTCATCGAGGTATTTCCTGCGTACTTCAGGAGGCGAAGTAGCTCGAGCTACGGGTCAACGTGGTGTAAAAATAGTCTTGACTAACGAGGCGGAAGCTGCCCTCTTAGACTGGATCCCTTTTAACAGTCGTTTATGTGCCAGGAATCAGTTGGCGTTCGAAAGGATAGCTGTGTTCAGCGCAATTTGTTTATGATCTCGGCGAAGGCCCCAACGGACTGCAGCTCTGATATGTAGGAAGATGAGTTCTACGATGAACTCACCACCCTCGTTCGCATTAGTCAAGGTTCTGACATTGTAGTACTAGCTGGTGATTTCAGTACACAAGTTGGCAAACTTAGTGTGTCAGAAGCTTGTTAAGGTGGGCGTTGTGCTTTACCCACTCAGCGTACAGATAACGGGGATAGACTTCTCCAGTTTTGTGCAGACAATCGATTGTTCTTGTCTAGCACTAATTTCCGACACAGCTCCCATCGCACAGCGACATGACGCTCTAACTCTACGGATACTTTGAGTCAAATTGATCATATCACCGTAAGCTACCGGTGGCGCAGTTCTGTTCAGATCTTACCGGTCCACGTACGTAGAGTCCGACCATGCATTAGTTTTATTGCGATTATCTCTCCAGCTCCATCGTCATCGTCGTGAACCGCAAACCCGATTAGCCGTGCAACGTATGTATGATCCAGAAGTACGCAACCGTTATAAGCAGAAGTTAGCACATGAGCTAGGATCTACGACGAATAGTATTGTAGATGAGCATTGGGTTCATACCAAACAGGCGATGCACGCATGTGGCAGCAGGTTTTGCCTGTGGTCCTAGATTCGTTGTCCATCAAAGACACTGGATCTCGCAAGAGTCGCTGAGTATAATGGAACAAGAGCGTCAGCTCTCGAACCGTAAGGAGATGAATAAGATGCGGAGAAAGCTACAAAGACAAGTTACGGAAAGCCCTAAGAATGATCGCGAAAATTGGTGGGTGAAGGTAGCCGAAGAAATGGGAATAGCAGCTGCTTCAGGTGACAGTCAGAGACTGTTCAAACCTATTCGTGACACCGGTGGACGGCGCATCCGTGTCAGTGAAACGATATGCGATAGGAATGGAGAACCCATCCATAGCAAGCTCGTCACACGCACTGCCGATCGACAGTATTGGCTTTCTCAGACTTGAAAGGGGCCTTCGATTCAGTCGATCGAGCAGCTCTATTCAGCGCTGTTCATCGAAAAGGTATGTCCAAAAGTTCGTGAGATGATTGTATTCTCATACTTCTGGCCGCGTTAGAGTTTACGGTGAACTATCCGGTCGGTTCGAAACGACCAGTGGTGTTCGACAAGGATGTCCCTTGTGTCCTATCCTGTTCAAATTCGTCATGGACAAAATAATGGAGAGTGAGTCGCAAAATCTTCAGGATGTAGGTGTCGAACTAGGAAATAGTGGAAAGCTATGTGACCTAGATTACGCAGATGACGTTTTCTGCTTGTTCGAATCCACTGAACGTGCTCAAAATGCAATAGATAGACTTGGGAGAGCTGTAACTCCATTTGGCATGCGCTTTGCACCTTCAAAGTGTAAAGTGATGTTACAAGACTGGACGTCAACGATTCCGAGCTTGATGCTCGATGGGATGGTGCCGACAATTGTCGACCGCTCCACCTACCTCGGCAGCAGCGTGACGACGGATGGATACACAGTAGTAGAGAGGTCAGCACGCGGATATCCAAGGCTCGAGCGGCGTACACTAGACTGAAGCACTTGTGACGTCGATCTGATATTTCACTGAAGTTGAAAGGCCGTGTATATTGTGCCGCAGTGCGTTCAGTTTTGCTGTATGGTTTCAAAACTTGGAGTCTGCTTGCTGAAGATATTCGTCGTCTTGAGGTTTTGGACCACCGATGCTTGCCTAGAATCACTAAGATCGGGTAGAATATCCGAGTGAACAATGCTGATGTCAGAAAGCGAGTATTGGGTACTAATTCGGAGAACCTTTTGTCGCCGAATATACAGACTAGTAGACTTCGTTGGTTGGGACACATGTTACGTATAGCAAACACAAGCCTGCCATACCGTGTCCCATTCTCCGTTCCTCCTAGGGAGCGGAAGAGACCACGTGGAGGTCAGCAGATGATGTGACAGCGAGGAATGAGGAAATGTTCAGCAGACTTAGGAAAAGTAAGTGCTTCACGTCTTCGTGGTTGGGGTCCAAAGGATCCGTCAAGCAGTTTACTGGAGACACTGAAGGATATGACAGTGGACTGTGAATAGTGGTGATCGTGTCGTCACTCTCTGTCGAATCAGAATGACTGGTGGATGTGCGTTTGTGCAGTTAGACTGTGTATCCCGTGTGTTGGTTACTGGGGCCTTCTTTCCTTTTCCCTCCCGTGTAGGTCCACTCCCTGTCCATCTTGTATATTCATACTTTCTAATTCAGCGTGCAACATGGTGAGAAAGGCAGTGGTCAGCGGGGCTTGTCCTGCTGTTTTAAGCCGTACGATAATAATGATGAGTCTTAGAATCAGGTTGTTGTTTATCTATAACAGCACTATGGTTCGTTAATTCTGTGGGGTTTGATTTTTCCAATGCACTCTTGTGCACGCATGTTATTAGGCATTGTGCAGGGGGGTAAAGCATTCACTTGATCTACCGATATCCTTGCGTCACCACTCAGAGTGATAACTCACTTCACAACTGAAGCTTTCAAAACCAGCTCATCAAATTATTTGAAACATTCAGTGCTGGGTTGCTGACCGGTAAACGAAAGTGCATTGAACGATTTCTATCACGCCAACTTTGAGCTCGGATGATGTAACCCGTTACTGGTATTTCAGAGCTCAATTTCGAAACAAGTGATAATTTTCACAAAATACTTTCTTGGTAAATAAACAGCAAAGCGGTTAATGAATGTCTTCTCCAGGAATTTTTTTAAGGAAAACGATAAATTCTTTTTCTCTCATACGTATTCGTGGAACGCTGTCTTTATTCATCTGTTTTGCACAAGTCAACTGATCGTTACATTTTACCAAAAATTCAATTTTATTACTGAGTTTCGATTTCGGCATAATTTCATTGTTGAACACGATGACTGGTGTATCCATTCATCTAGGCGTACCTCACAAACGGAAACTCAAGTGCAGTTCATTGTGAGTGGAAACATGGAGATACTGAGTTTTTTCAGGCTATCCTTTCCAATGAAAAATTCGTATTTGGCCTCATAAAAATGCCCTGATCACCTTGAGCTAGGCGATCATATCCCTGGAACAATCCTGATTGGTGACTGGCGACCCGAGAGGACGAAGTTGAAATTATCAGCACGGTTGAAAAATCTCAGTGACGTAATAGTGGTACAGCGAATTCATTTGTTTGCCGTTCCCCGCAAGACCTGCTTGCGTGAACAAGAATACCTCTCTACCGCTTATCAGAATGATCATGTCTTGCGCTACGAGTATCGCGCGAAACGAAATTGAGTTCTATTAGTTATAACTAAATAAATATTATTTCTACTTAGGAAAGCACATCTCTGTGTGAGAACAATATTTTGTTGATATTTTCCAAGTTTACGCGTGTTTTAACAGAGTGAACATTTTAGTGGTTTATCAGCTGGCTTATCACCTCTTACATAAAATTTGAGAAAACGATCTAAAGTCAGTCCACTAGCATACATTCATTTCAACATGAAATGTTTGAGAATTCACCCCACTTGGTTCAAGTGTGGAATCCGTTAGTAAAATGTGATTCATTGAACAACTCCATTTTTCAGCAATGTGATTGTCCGATTCATGAAACAAAAGTATTCTAGATGATGTCAAGGTTCTCACTGCTTTTCTTCTAGGTTTTTTGTCCTGAGTATACCTGCAAAATAGTCAAATTAGCCGTTACCTAGTACTTGGAAAGCACTATACTTGCTTTATTTTTCGTTTATGAACTAAGAGTTGCACGCAACCTGGTGAAAATTTATTTCCTTTGATAGTGGCTGCAGTAAGCTAGTTGCACTGATAGGTTCATGTCTGCTGAACATGATCCAGTTCATCACCTTCTCGATTGGAAACGGTTTAGGCTCGCATCATCGGATCGTGTTACAGCTGCAAACGATTCGATTGGCTGATTTACAAAACACCTTTTCGTCATTACCCGTTTTTCCAGTAATCAGTATACTTTGTATGATCGGTAGGGATAACATCCAAGGACTTATTGTTCTTTGGTTCACTTTTCCATAGAACTCACCATGGCGGACACTTGCATGAGAAATCTCCTCCCCTAGTCGGAGGCACTGATTCAAGTACCGGTGTTTTCCAACAACTGTCCTCTACTTCACACACTTCAGTTTAATGCAAGACGCACACAAATGATGAATGGCGAGCCGTTCTACGTCGATGAAGATCAATGTACCTTTTGTAGTTAGCTTTGTGTCCGAATTAAACATTTATGCGTGATGCACGGAAAATAGATCATCTCCCTCATACACTAGTTGGTACTTAATCATACTGTGTTTGTTGACTGATCGATTCCACTACGCATCGATTAGTCTTGCTTGAAGCAACACGAATGTACGCTAGTTCATGAATGCGATTTAGCTCGCTGACATTTCCTTCGAAACTTGGAATTGCTTACTTGTCTGCCTTTTGCTTGCCGCCTACGGCCTAGTTTTGTTTGTACCCTCGTACGAATAGAAGCACTGTCAATATTACGTGTTCTTCTACCAGCTACGAACACAACAGTTAGGTAACATTCGGTCTCAAATGAGACATATGTTGCTACTTATCTTTTCCTTTGGCAAGTGAAATTACCGAAAGACTTAAGGGATGTGTAAAAACGCACTTGAAAGAATTATCCGTGTAATCCTACTCCCAAGGTGATCAGATTGGTCCCCTCAAGATAGGAAGCGTTTTTAAGGAAGACCAGCGGCAATGCGATCTGCGAAGTCGGAAATGTCTCCACCTTTTGAAGGGATACTATTGCGTAAGTATATCGTCCACAACCAGAAATGATTTTTCTATTTGAAACCCAATGAGAATCGACTTCAACTTGTAAAATCTCACAACTAGTTTGCTAAAATTACTTCTGATTCTCCTTAAACAGAATTAATTCAGTTTGGACAGCTTCCTTAACTTTCACAGTGATATTTTACATTTTAAGTTGAATAATACAATCGTTTGCAGCCACCATTACTGGAGTGTTTTCCTGCCAAAAAAATAATTTTATTCATCTTTCTACCTATTTGTCAAGATCAGTTCGTTATGGGACACTTCTACCACAAGCTGAAAAGTTCGTTTGGCTTGTAGTACCTTCCATCATCAGGAGAAAATGGACGACTTACAAACACCATTTTAGATGTGTTTTCTCCGCGACCTTCACGGGCGGTTTACTTTGGCTATGCAATATTTTTTGTTGCATTTCTTTTACCGAACAAGGTTTTATTTGAGTTTAGCTGTGACGCTTTTTCGATATTTTCCAATTTCATGAGCTCGGGTAGTACATGACCTGCGTTCTCATTGGTTCGCCCAAAGTGTATTGATGATATCGGCACTAATTCCATCTCACGATGTGTAGAACACCTCTCGCATCTGATAGCGGACTCGAATCTTCTCAAATCAGTCGACTGAGGGAGTTTAGTTGGTTATTTGCTTCAAAATCGGATAGAACACACATTCTTGGTCACTTACCGTCGGTGTTCTGAACATCTATTGCGATAAAATTAATATCTTCAGTTCTTCACTGTATACGATCTAACCAGCATGGCCTTGAAAGCCCAAGTATCTGAAGTGCACTTTCGACAAAGTCCACTCGAAGCAACCTAGAAATCTTAGCACAAATTAATAGAAAATTGCACAGCATCGTATCTCACCAGATACCTTGCTAAAAGCCAAACATATTTTATGCAAGCTGGGAGTCATTTCGCGTTAACAATACTATGGATTAGCCTTCTGTTCTATCGCGATATCACGAAAATCTCTAGTGTGAGGATGATGGCAGACACTTCTATAAACGCCCTGGTAGGATGCCCAGACAGCACGTCTTCACTCGTTCACAATCAACGACAAGGTGAAACTCAGCGAAGCCGGTGATGGACGAATCAATGACCAAGATTATTCTAAATCGAACGGAACCAAACCAGCCAATGGGATTGCCACCAGACCAGCCAGTCAGAGAAGCCGAGCGTTATTTACAATTGAGCCAATAAGTTTGCAAAGGATTTGATTACGGTCACCGCATATCTCATATGAACTACCAGTTTTGTACCAATAAACAGAAGTAGTTTAAAGGCAGGAAAACCTTCTCTTTATAGTTAGTCGGATGGATCAAACAGATTGTGTTTTCGTTGTATTTCCTAAGTATTTGACTTCACCAGAAAATGATTGTACAATCAACAAATTGACTGATTTCATCATAGAAACGGTTTCTCACAGTTCCATCTTATTTTTCGCTAACCTTCCGATGATCGCTCCATGTCATTTTCTCACTTCTCGGCTTTTCTTTTTTTCTTGACTGGAATTCGAGGTAGTCAAATTTCGAGTATTAAAAATAGCATAAATTTAAATGTAAGCTTTTTAACTTAGAAAATTCATGCTCTTTATTATCGAATCGCGGGATACTTCAGAATCCAGTTCTACCCAAGACTATATGCACAAGGTATGAACTGGAAAAATAGCATACGAGTAGCAGCGAATTTTGTTGTCTTTCTAAAAGCAATTGATTTATCAGTGGCTTCTTTATAAATATATTTTCCAAAATCTGCTAACTCGGCTGCCAGTAGTTGACCTGTTTAACGGTAACTAAAGAATCATTAGGTTTCAGCACCTCAGAATGACCTGCCCCATAGTATTACTGCGGTTTTTCAAATCACACGACTTCCCGTTCAAAAACCGTCAAATTTTACTGTCTCGTCAGTAGTTTTGAATTTGATATTAATTTCTAAAATGCTGAAAAGGACTTGGATACACTGCAAAATGGCTGTGTATCCTTCTTCATTCTTTCACTCTACATTCTTTATAAAAGAGGCAAGGGGATTCATTTCAAATGAGCTTCGTCACAAACCTCTCGTTGGAATGAACCGAAGACTGAATGAAACTCTATAGCCCCAGCAAAGGTTGTTCAAGTTTCCTCAAGAATATTTTATCACTCACCTTTTCCACCACATCATCAGGTCAAGAATACTTAAGGTTTGTTATTCTTCGAGACAAGCGATAGACTAACGGCAAGCCAATAGAATGCATCTTCACTAATGCCACTGAATGCCTGCAAGCAAGATATGGCCCACGGAACGGGAAGTCCCCTTGCAGTTCAGGGACCAAATCACCCCGAATGATACGACAGATGTAGATGAGGTCGTTATGCATCCACCGATATGCTTTTGGAAGCTAATCAGTCGATTTAAGAAGTTCTTTATGGCTTACTCCATGTAGTCCAGAGATTGGATGAGCAGCGGAGCTCGACACTCTATGTAACTTGGTAGATCATACAGCTGTACATGGGCATTTGGGTGCACCACTGTATTCAAGTCTAGGATGCACATGGGAAGCATACTGCTTGCAAAAGGCATCCTACTGTAATTAACCGAAGGGTAGGCTCATTGAACCGAAGATATTCCAAGCCGAAGCACATGCTCTGTCCATGTGATCCATGGTTTACAGCGATGAAGACACCAAAACTCCTTGATCGTGTTCACAATCTGTTGTTCGCAGCAGGTTTACAGCCTGGTTGTAGCTCAGCAACAGCTGGAAAATGCCCACACGCAAGTGAACACACTAAGCAAGGTTTAGTGGCAGCATCCATACAGAGGACCAAAGTATTAGCGCATCCAGATTTTTCTGAATAATTTGGCCATCTGTATCTGAAAGAAGTACATGCCACAAATCCAGGTTATCCGCATACAATAGACATAGGGATGTGAAAGCCGAGTTGAGTTACACATTCAGGCAAAAATTTGTATCTGCTGGTTAACATAAACGTGAGCGACAGAAATACTGAATCTTTCACTTAAAACGAGGAGGCCAGAAAAGCATTTCATAAGAATCAAAGAAGAGGAAACATTTCCGGACTGCAGCAGAATTCCACAGCGAAAGCACAAAACATCATAAATAACCCTGTTTGAAGACTTCAACGGGTGGACCCCACCACTTATGTCACAAATGGAAGAAAGAAAAGAATTGTAAAAGACACTAAAATTGCTGCTGGAAGAAAGATATTTTTACTAGAATGTGAAATGCCTGGATTTGCAGGTAATGAAATAACCAGTATTGCACTTCATCTAATAATTCATGTTAGTCAGAGTTGAGGTCATCCATATCCCACGTATGCATATTGGGATCGATACACGCAGAAGAAAAATATTCTTATCAGCTGACTTGGTCAAGGAGGATGAAACTGAATGAAAAAATGTTTCACATGGGAACGATTTTTAAAAATGTAATTAAATCAGTAGGAAAAATGGCCTCTGAAAAAGCATTATCATCGGTGGGGTAAGAAAGTCAAGCAGAATAAATAATGTTTTATTGAATGAGAACTGTTGAGAATGGGAGCGGGGAATAATCAAGACTTCAGAGAATATTAGTATTTGCTCTTCAGAGGCCTGGTTTATGCGGTAACCATAAAACCTTCCAAACTGCTCTGTGTGAAGTATGAAAGCGTATGATTATAAAGTAGCAGGGTTCAGTACTATCGAGCAAGTCACGCAGGTGCATATAAGCTTACTGATATGTATCTCCATAGAAGAACCAACAGGAATTTCTATACATCGAGCCGCGGAACAAATGATAAGTCTGTGCGCACATGAGAAACTTGCAGAAGGTTGTATTTTTCTATTTTCTACTTCTTGTGGGATCTCTGAGAATGAACGTAACCGTGATGGATCTCAAGACTTCGAAAAGCGCTTCGCAGCTGATTTCACAATGAACACCTAAAGGGCTCGTGCTGACACATATTGCAAGCTTAACAGAGATGACGAGCACGAGGGTATCAGCTCAGGAGAACACGGTATCCACGGTTGGGATAAAATATTAATAGACGTGGTTGATATCGACCTACGAACTAAAACATTGCGCGTTCTTATATTGAACTCCAACAGTTCTAAGTGTACCAATTTTCTTCTGAACTCTGGCAAAGTGATCTTCTGTCGACTGCAAGATATTCATAAATTTGCGGCTCAGATTCTGGTTTGAACGAATCGTCCAAACTCAGGTTTATTATGCCTTCTCGGTGTTTGTCTGTCCTTCTAGGTAAAACCTCATTTTCATGTGAGAAATGAACAGTTTCAAGGGGTCCTAGCAAATTGTAAGATGTTCCTGATAACCAACAATGAAAGCAAAACCAGTAGTATTCTGATGGGACAATTTTGTCCTATCATCCTTAAGCAATGCAATAAATATTACATTGAAATTGCAATTTATAAACCATATGATTCATGCTTGTTAGAGGGAACCTTTGAGAAAGCTTTGTAGCAGAGAACTATGGTTTGTCCAGGAGAGATTGAGGAAAATGAAGGGTTTTTGGTGTAAGAAGGTCTCGATGGGAAGAATAACCTTCGTATACTAGGGGCTGGATAAAATTTGTCCGTTACAAACAGACTTCAGTTCAGCAGTGAATAACTAATAATATCACTCGATCCTGAAAATAAAAATATCAGTGCGGCTTGTCGGAATGCGATCTGAGTGTATGTTTTGGTGATTCAACGAAGTAAAACAGGGCTCACAACAGAGATGACAGAGAAATTGCGGGGTATTCATCGGAATTTCCACTGAAGTTTTTTGCGTGACCAAGTATCGCGCCCCAGCTCTAGCGTTATGTCAAACTATCATATCGAGTGCTTCTTCTGGTAGCCTAAAACTGACGGCCTTTGCAGCATTTCACTTCATTCTCTCTCTCCAAAACCATTGAGCTTGGATTTATAGAAGACTTTCGAGCGCGGTTAAAGAATGTGTTTTCTATTCGGTCTGGCAGCGAAATACCAACGTTATCCTCCCTATCGGACGAATAGAGAATACATGATTCGGAAGGGTGTATTCTATATATCGTGGCTCCGAAACAGTACAGATACGGGAAATACACCGAAAGGAAATGAAAGCAACGGCTGAGCAGAAAGCAAGCCGCGAGCGCGTACAATGGGCCAAGGACCGAAAGTGAAAGTGATTCAAAACGAGGTCGACGGAAACTTCGGAAAAGTCAGTCTCGTAAAACGTACACAACCGAACAAAACAGTGAGGTCCGTGTCAAACATCAGAAAAGATCGTAGTGAGAATAGATCCAAAATGGTGTCCAGGAAACGGTCTTTTCCGCAGAACGATCGAGGTCACTACAGATAACCTGACACTAGGTAACCGAACTCAGTGAGTGAGTCTTCCACTGTGTCCTATGAAGGACTTCAGTGGGTTGACAAAATCACCTTCAACCAAAACCCAAGAAAGGAAACAGATAAGTTAAATGAGCAGAAAAAGGGGAAAACCTAGTTGAGCTGCTGAGCCTCGTACGAAGTGCTTCTGTGAACCTCATATTCTTAGGCCGAATACTTGCTAAATAAGGAGCTGTAGAGCAGCGTTTGTTATTTACACGACAGGGGATGAGTCTAAATTCGGAAAGTGTAGACGTATTCGAACGTTACACAAGTAAATTATGGCAAAAGGTTCCGTTGGAGTAGACAAAAATCATCATGGTGAATATTCCACAAGTAACAGAGTGTAGACCATACACCTGGAGATAACAGAATCTACGGGAATGAAATAAACGTGACGGGTAAAAGTTAATCTGAGGTGTAGTGTATGGCAATCCTCTTGTAAAAAAAGCCGGAAAGATTACTACAGAGCACTAGGATAACACTGCGAGTAGACATTATTGGGCAGAAATAAAAGCATATTATCCAGCACTAAATGACTTTAGCCTGTGGACTTGAAAATGCCGTTGGCGTAGAGCCGCACGAAGACAGGAATATGGGAAGATCACTGTAAATCGGGCCTCATTGCAAAGCCTAAGCACTCGAGAGAGTCAGCTTTGGAAGCGGAGACACTGTTGGGATATGATATGATTCGTCATGCTCTATGAACGTTTAAACCGTTGGAAACCGTGGAAGCACTGTACAGCTATTTCGTACTTGTAGGAAATCCTGAGCAGTGCATATCCATCGAGCCTCAACTGGGACTCCAACCCCGGGGTGAGCTTTTGTGGTTCAAACACCTTAACCGAGGTGCCATGTGGGCTGGCTGGCTGGCTTTGCTTACATTCGAAACCAACGTCGGAAGTAGTGCGTTGCCCATCCATGTGTCATTAGCATTCGCACGTGATTCATTCCGGTCCCGTTGGCCTTTCACTCGCGTGTGCGATGCCTGCCTACACCACGCTCTGCTTTGTTCCACTCTGCCAATCACATGCGGTTAGCTCCGCGTGAGGCAGACATTGATTCTCTGTTCTCGTCCGCTTGTCACATTATCATGCTTGCGTTTACTGTACGGCGTACCTGAATACTCGTTCGTTCTTACGTACGTTTTCGTTCTATTACTGATCACTGCATACATCCGGTAGGGAGCTATATCATGTAGTGTGAGTCAGCCCGGAGAGCTTTGTGGCTAAGGTGTTTGACACATGATGGTTCATCCCATAGTTCGAGTCCCAGTCAGTGCTCAGTGGATGTGCACTGCTTACGATTTCTAACAGGATTGAAACAGTTGTACAGTGCTCTCGCGGTTTTCATTGGTATGAACGTTCACCTTGCGTGACGAATCACATTATGTAAAAATCCAATTTCATATTAGCCACAAAATTATTGATCGAAAGATCATTTGGGTAAGAGAAACGATAGTGAAAGTACACCTCAGACACTAGGAAATGTTGAGATATAAGCCACTGGGACAAAAAGTTGTGAATATTGCTCTAATTATCAAAAAAGAGATGCAGTCATGTAGGTAGGAGACGAAGTGACAGAACTCCCTGTCGTTGGCCTCGTTAAAAAAGTGATACTAGGGATGCAGTGAATGAATTGAATCTTAACAAACTCTCCAAAATATAGAAAGAACGGCACTCATTCGGACACCAGGGTTATTCTTTAGGGGACTAGATACTCTGTTATCGAATTTTTTATGTTGAATTCAGTTGAAAATTAGTCTTTCGCCCATGAAAATGAGGTGGGATAGACAAGTAACTTCGGCTCTTGAAGATGGACGGAAAGGAGAGCCGGACTGAAAGCGGGATAACGTTAGAAAAGGAGACAACGAACTGATTTCACGGAATAATTCTAGGCTTTTGAAACGAAGTGCCATGCTGCAGGAGCTGGGCGCAGGTTGCACTAATGCGGTTTTCATACAAATCGATAGGGGTTATTGGGATCAACGGAGGGGAAACGCAGCCCTTCTTTGGTCAGCACGCTTGGTCGACATTGAGTGCAGCGGATGTGTTGGCAATGAGAAGAAAAAGTTCTAAAAACATTTTAGAAATAGTGTTTGGGAATAAACACAACTGGTACGGGTTTTCATGGATGAGCAACAGCAACAACACAAAACGGGTTTGTGAATGACGGAAATCAGTGCACAGGTTGACAGACTTACTCCAAGTTTGATGAGGGTAGAGGATAGGTCGTCTGTACCCACAGAGAGACTCATTTTGAGGTTGGCAGTAACCTGAGGACTTCGTGTGAAGAAAAGAACTCGATTTCGGAGGGAACAAAATGGATATTTACTGATACCATGTCCGTAGAACGAAGAAATGAGAATGAAAATTAGTTTGTTGGCCTCTATTAGCAGTTTCTTGACCGAGCAAGAAGAAATAGCTTGATTACAAACTCATGGAAAAACGGTTTGTTCCGCCTTTGTAAGGATAGAATGACGTTTAACAGTAACCTGGTCATGTAGTTTATAGACATGTTCCTTTCCCCTTCTCGACAATCTTACCAACGGGGGAGCCTTACTGCCTTTGTTGAAAATCCAGTCTACATAGGACAACACAGATCGAGTATTGTATTCAGTATATTCGTAAATGAATTTAATGAAAGAAAATAGTGTTCAAAAGAAAACCGTGTGTGCACAATAAAAAAGGGTTAATTTAAGAAAGTCAGCGTTGATGAGTGACAGGTTTTCAGAGTTGACCTTAATTTGTTTAATCCCGACCATGGCACTAAAAGTGGATAAAGTTTGGGTTTGACGGTACGGAGATTTTACTCACCAGTTTAGAAAAAGCTTTCAATTTTAAATGGAAAACTTCAAAATAGCTGACAAAAATTTTGTCTAAAACAACATTTCTCCTTGTTGGGTCAAGGCAGTGGGCGCATGACTAAAATTGACAACAATGCGTAAACAGTCAGAGAGTGGTGAAATTGAAATGGGGTAGGAAAGATTCGGGGAACAGATTGCTGCCTTTTTGCGAAATAAAGGGAGCTAATTACAAATTGCTGATCATTGTCGTTCCAGGAAAAACTGATGTAAGTTACCACACTACTGTCTGTTTCCCTCCTGCATCATCTTCTGTCATGACAAAAACACTTCAAGTTATGAAAGAGAACGAGGCCACTTTCAGTTCAACAATGATTTCTGGATACAGACTAAAAAGGACATTGTGCGAATTCTAAAGTCCGGGATCTTGGTTAAAAATGGAGCCGTTCGAAATAGGAATAGAATGTTGGCACTGATTTATGCGAGGTGCTGTGTCCCCAGAAGCCGTCGGTCAATCAGCACTCCATATTGAATTCGAGCGAGGTGCACCAGAAGATATTGTCGATAGTAAAGTGGGGTATGAAGTTTCTTTAAACTAACTGGAATTCGCCTACAAATAGCACATTTTTATATGACGTGGGGTGGTACTGATAATGATAATGACCGAGCTCACAAGGAACTGTAAAGCCATCAGTCTTGAAGCGCACTCTTAATAGCAAAGGTAAGAAGTTATCATGTATTCTGCACTCCATTAGGCAATCAGAACGTTCCGCTTAACCTTGACAAGGATGAAGAATATATGAAAATTAGAGAAATGTGACTGGAAACCACTATTACTTGCAAGAATACTACTACCCACAAACATATGCCAATTGGTCAAACAAACCACCTTCTAGACACATAACACATAACTCAGTAGATGTGTTTGTGTGGTAGTGAACTGCTACTCCTCTGCTTGAGACGTGATTACTTTGAGTGTCCTATCTTCCTGTTGTTTGTCGCCAATTCTGGTTATACCCCTTTGATAGTCGAACACGTTTATCTCTCTCTCTCTCGATCTCTCTCTCTCCCTCTCTCCCTCTCTCTCTCTCTCTCTCTCTCTTCGTGGGTAAGATTACTGACCCGCGTCAACCGTGAAAGTGAGATTCCTTGATCTCCTCAGAGGCTCTTTGTTTAACGATTGTTAGGGCAGTGCTCAAGTCGCTCACAGTTTGGATTAATTTGTTATTTTTTAGGCGAGGTAGATTAGCTTGTAGGTGTTATTGTTTCCAGTCAGTAACGATTTTATGTTTCATTTGCCAAGACTATTATTTTTCTAATGTACGAAGAATCCCACAGAACACATTGAGAACAAAACAGCGTGGTGAACAAGCTCGTCGAAGCCGTCAGCAGTCGACTCTACAATCCTCCCCTGTGCGCTCAGAAACAATTTGTGCAAGCACTAAAACTTGGCCCACTTCTTGTTCCCGAACACGTGTGCAACCACTCGAACATTCTTCGCTGTGATCAATTTCACATGCATACACACACACACACACACGTGCACAGACAGATTTGGATGATCATCCCCTTTGTTGGTTTGAGTCATATTGATTGTTAAGTATTGGTATGAGTACGAATAACTGAAAACGAGCTTGTTCACCACGCTGTTTTGTTCTCAATATTATTTTTCTATCGTGTCATTTTCAACTGATTTAATCACACATGTCTGATTTTTGTTGAACCAACTCACTCCTATCATCCGCCCGTCAGTAACCAGAAGCCTTTGGAACGCTTTCAAACGCCATCACTTGCCTAATATCCCCTATACGGTTGATCAAGCGGACTGTCAACGAACAACAACACGATGTTAAACTTGTGAGAAATGGTCATTCTCCTAAAGTAGTAGGGTATGTCCCAACGCTTGGTTGTGACCTAATATCTGATGAGAGGCAGAGCATTCTTGTGACCAAAAGCCCGTGACATCTACGCGTAGTCTTGAAAAGAAAAGCCGGAGTTGCAACACCGTGCGATTTAGGTCCGGGACGATTATCCTGTACCTAAACGTGGTGCATACTTCAGAACAATACAGTGTTTGAATTGGTTCATGTAAAACAACGGTGTCCAACAAATATAGTGAAAAATACAATCATTATGTTACGTCACCAGCTGTTTCCACAGACAAATTATGGGTTTCCATTGGTACATGGCAATGTTTTCGTGAACTTCAATGGGCTTGTATTCAGTACTACATAAATGGCCGAAAAGGAGTGTTTCCATCAACTCAATGTTACGTCGTCGGAGTACGACAAGCGACGGGATCGTATGATTTTGAACGTTATCATCACGCACTTGACCTGGCCCCGACTGTACCCAAATGTTGGACCCCATTCGGGATTTGTTTACTTGCCTGGTTACGTAGCTGTCGGTCTTTTCGATCCACGTAGGTTGCTCCGGAATCGCTTTGACAATGGCGGTTCGACTGCTGATCAGTGGTTGCTCAAACGTATTTCGCATCCGACCTCAGAATTGTTTATCGAGCGATTAAGATCCCCACACCCTCGGCAAAATTTGACCCATAAGTATATTGATGAGTATGAGAAATAAATATTGTTTTGGAGTTTATTGACCCCTAATGATCAGGTTATTTAAAGGGTTATTTTTAAATACACATTATATCCAAACAAAGCATAAAAACAAAAGCCAATCGTTAAAATAAACCGATTGGCTGCGTAGATCTCACGTATTCAGACAAAAGATTACTGGTCGCTTCCGTCCAAATACCTCACCGAATAGTAACAAGATCTATAGCTATGGAAACGAATTCATACAACCACTTCGTCATTCACTATTTTGTGTGACCGTACACCCACCCACCCATCAGTATCTGCAAGCCGAGCACCTACAGTGAACTGCTAACCTGACTGACACCATCCAAGAGTATTTCACTGTCATGAGCTACAAGGTTAGCTAGTGACGATTAATTTTCGTCACTATCCGTAAATTTGGTTCCGCTTTTATGTCAAAGGGTGTGAGCATCTTTACCCGGTGGCATCTTGCAATAAAGGGTAGCAATTCGGTTCAGCATCTTTATTTTGAGTGTAGTAATTGAGAGCGGTATCTGTAAGGGAATATCGGGAAATTGGCGCTTCGGAAATAAACTAATTCAAATATTCTAGTACACTTGATATCAGACGTAAAATTTGGTACCAATGTAAGGCATCCGACTGACTCGCTGACCGACTGATCGACGGACAGACTGACAGACCAACAGACTGACTTACTGACTGATAACTAACTGACTGATCGTTGATTCGCTGATCAACAGATAGATAGGTTAATTCCATAAATCATTGCCGTGAGGTTGCGTAAACTTTTACAGAAGACGTAACGCAGTGAAATGCTTGGACACGCTTTCTTTTCCGGGTGACGGTGAGTGAGCAGCGTGAATCTACTTATCTGTGTGTCAAACCTACGAAATTTAGCGATTTTCAGAAGGCTGCATTTTTGCTTCTTTTCAGAAAGCTCTCTGAGTTTTCACCCTGTCGTTTGAGGGGTTTGAATTCGGTCTCACTAAAAGTTGTTGTATAGATAAATTGCGTTGGCAAAAAACCCAAGACATTGTCCCTCTTGTTGGTTATCTCCTCGCTGGACAGTTGAAAGGATACCGAAAAGACTGTTCCTAATCTGAGGAGTACATGAGGGAAAAGTGATTTAGCCTTAAGTCGTCAAAGGCAGGTTGGATACATCTTTTGCCTAAATGATTAATAACAATGAATCCTACAGAACCGAATGAATGACATGTTGGAATTTATTGTTCTCTTGTTTCTGGAAAATGGAAGTGTGACATGAAGGGGAACAGACGAGACTTTTCACACCTTCGGCAGAGTTGTCAGTATCCCTACACGTTTATTGTACCAGTGTTTCTTCAACCACGTGCACAAGACGTGAACCCTGTTTGAAATGTCATATTTCCTTCAATTCATGTCAAATAATCGTGGTCTATCGTGAACGATAGATAAAATACACTTATTCTGCAAAGTTATTAGCTGTCTTTCCGTTCTCTCCCGCGGATATGCTGAGGCGGGCTTTAATCTGTATAGTAGTTCACTCAAACCAAGTTCCGCATACGTCCACTTCAAAACAAACCGTTTTATATGCATAATTTCAATTTCGGTACTTTGTGGTCATTATGATTCAATGTGTTTGAGCTGAACAAGTTTAAGCAATGTCTTGCAAAATAGTCTTACCCCCCTTTCATTTGCTTAGAATTAGAAACTTTTGCTCTTCCACCTGTTGTATTTTCAGTCATTTCGATTACTGCTTCTTTTCATGTTCCTTGTCCATTGGGATGCACTGATATTTAGATATAAGTAGTACTGTATATGGATGGTATGTCAAATTTCCCCGGAAGCCAAGACCGGTTTCATGGTGATTGCTGCTCAACAAGTTTAAAATAGCTTTCGACGAATTATCTTGCTTTTCTGAAAATGAACTCTTCGTTTGTGCACTTTCTTAAAGACTCAAATAAGATCACCGTGAAAAAAGTACCCATATTTTCACCAAAAGACCGAATTCTCGCTTTGTTTACATCGATCCTATTGACTTCACTGTTTACAACTTCGTGGATGTTTGTCATGTAAATTGAGAAATAAATATATTTTACGATCTCCATTTATTATATGGCAATGTACGATGTTTCTGGAGGAAGGGACACGACCAGTCCTAGGCCTCCGGGTGCTGAAGTGACTGACTGTGACTGAAATTGGACCCGAGACGTCATAGTTCAGATTTCACGACGCTAACCATTTGTCCGCCACTGTTACGTTTACTGGCAGATCGACCTCCGAACACAATCGGCGTCCTCTTCCCACTTCCTCAAATTTTGCTTCGTGTACTTACATCCGCTTTCATATCAGTATCCTTCACTCGTGCACATTCACATAAGCGAATAGGGCCATTTCACATTTTTTCGCATATTTACGAATAATAACCGGGCTGTAAGTGAACTCAATTTTTGCCTCTCACCACCAATATCACAGAAGGATTTCTTCTTCAGCTATTTGTTCTTCTACAGGGTTTCGCACTTTATTCAATCTTACCTAGGTATTCTTCGTTCACGGAATTTCCTGATAGTTCGTGTACGTATGGAAAACCCATCCTTCGTCAAATTAGATCAGGCCACAAAACTTGTTGCCCTGATTACTGGAATTTCAGATTGTTGCACTGGTGAGCTCTAAAGTTCCCATTTCGCTTTGAATGCCAGGTGATCCACAATTTGTGGTGTTGAATAATGGGAACCGGAAAGCTAGGGGTGAAAATTACCTTTGCTGTCGGAGAAAAGAAAATTTTGTTGGGCTAAACAGGCTCAATGTCTCAGCTAGCTGCCACGTCTGCCGTAAAGACTTCTCAATGGGCGAAATTTTAGTGATAAGTAGATGAAGGTGAATTACAGGGAACTACTTCCTTGAGGTATTTCATACAGGTCAATCTGTCGTGTAACATAAGAACAGAATATATGGGATCGCGAAGAGATAAGTGTCTTGCTCGGCAGTATCCAGTCATAAGCGGCGGAAAAGTCGTCCCACCAGTCATCCAGTTGCCTCTTCAACTGAAACACTGGGCGGACTGGTACCACCATCGGAGTGAGCTTTTTCCACTTATTCATTACAAAGTACGAGAAAAACACGCCCGTACACTTCTGGTGGCTCTTAGTCTTGTCATCTGCTATTCGTACCCTCTGAAGTTGGGGTTATTGCTACAGAAGTGTAACGGTATGTCGGTTTCGGAAAACCCATTGAGTTTTTCAAACTTCTCAACCGGGTCTCTTCGCAGGCAACGTCTGCCGACTGAGGACAAATCTAAGGCCTTGAATCTATTGTTACGCTACTAATCCCGCCGTCCTGTGGTCTTATCATTAAATCGCATTCGGACGGTTTCCAGCTGCAGCTCTTAAGTTATATGCGAATGTTTATTCACTCAACTTGAAAGTACATATCTTAAGTAGTCTAACTTGCCAGCAGTACAGCATTTATATGAATAGAACGGATCTGAGCGAAAATTTAATGCAATTTCATTTCGAGGAGATAGAGATAGGCCCGACCAGCTGTTGTGAGCTATGTAATTGTTGAACAATTTGTGTGGTACGTACTTGACGCAGTGACTTAACTTAAGTCAGGTGGCCTCTCCACGACATCGGTTTCTAAGTGTCATGATGCACTATGTTTTGTTCTGCTGTTTGCCGTTCCGTGCTGAGGATGCTCGATGACCTCGTATTCGACCACCAATGCCTCTGATGCATCGCTCGAGCTTGATGGTAACACAGCGTGAACAACAATGAGGTTCGTCGTCTCGTGTTGGGCGTGGATAACTGCTCTTCGAGCTATGCAGTCAGAATGCACCACCTCCGGTCATCTCAGTTGGCACACTTCGAATCCTTGTGTTTAGGCCCATTGGATGAGGACTATCGAGGTTCAGACTTGGAACCGAAGTCAATGGCACGAATACTGAACGACTTGCTTTGGAGAATCTCGGATCCTAAAATATTAAATAAAATTATAAAAATGCAAACGATGTGTTAACGAGACAAACATTGGTTCACAGTTGCATTCATCTCCCTGTAACCGTTTTGTTGTTTGTGGCCCTGGCACTATATCTGACTCAAAGGCAAAATTTTTACGGAGGTCGTTGGACAACATTTGCCGGAAGCACACGACAGGTTTGGTGTTATCGCTCCTAATCCGGTTTACGTATAGAGTACTCCTCTGCTCACTCCTCTTCTCACACTCTGTACACGCAGAAAGGGTGTTTTATGCAAAGATTTAATTTGTAGCATTAAGAGCGTAAACGGAGGCTTCCCTTTGAATAGTCCACCAGGGAACCATAACCGTGATATCTTCAGTATCCCTCCGGCTGATGATCCAAAGTTTATATCCCAGAAGCTAAGCACATTGGTCAGGAGTCAATAAGAAATCGGGAATGTGATAAGTCGATGGTAGACCGGAGGATGAATACAAGATAGCTCCATTTCTTCAAACACACGACTAAGAAACGGATTACGAGTGAGGGTCTCATGCACACTATTTTGTTTTGATCACTTACAATGTTTGAATTCAATCCTTTTCATTTCACTTGCAAATCACTTTGTTGGTTAACTGATTTTAGATAGCTTCACACAAAATTCAACTTCTTGTTTTTTTGCACAGAAAGTCAAAACAGCTATCAGACGGACTTGCTCCAAGCAGGACGAGCCCCTCAACTGACTGTGCAACATTTTCTCACTCACCATTAGACTGAACGTTTATTGCTGCCTTATGAGAATACCATGTCTTTTGTTTTTGATACTCACAGACGTTTATTTTACATTTCCGGAACCGTAGTACATTCCGTGCCAACAATAAATGATGCTTTTTGGATTCCTGAAAGGAGAGTTGGACGAAAATGTTGGCCGGCTTTAGACATCCCTTAGATGCACTCTTCGTTCCAAGATGACTGCACTTTTGTTGATTGGCACCAAAGTCCGATCACTTTGAATCGGTGGAACTAATGTAACACAAGCTGCCTTATTGGAGAGATTTAACGAGTTTTCATTGAAACATTTATCTCCATTTAATTGCGAAACTGTGGTTTAATAAAAGCACTCCAATAATCGTGATGCTGATGACAAGAACTAACAAACTATAAGCCATTTCACTGATATAGTTATAAAAAACTTCCGAGACGATCCTGCGTCTATCAGGCAGAGTGGTCAATCCAAAATGACTGATTTATTGTGGAGTACTGATTATCCTGCAATGGATACATGAAGCACAAGCCTAAACAACGGAGAGATGTTTTATAGTTTACATTGTCTTTTAGCGGTATTCATCAGAGAATATTCTTCTAATATGATGGAATTCTGGTGCAGAATATTGACTTGAAAACGCAACTACTCAAATCATTTCTGTGATCTAATGTCTTTTCTCGTTTACGAGGTTTGCGTACGTGTACGGTAACTGATAATGCGTACAATCCCTCGGCGAGTATCTGCCACTGGGTTACGTATAACGTGTGCTTCATTTGCTTCCTTTGGTAGGTGTATCAGTCGTTTTTTCCGGTGCAATTTAGAACGACTGAAACACCTCAGCTGGGAATGTCATGACCGGTGACATTGGTCATGCAAGAATTGTACAACATCTTGGACTGGATCCGTGAAATCCGTATATCCCCCCTTCTAAGACAATACTCACGATATTTGGGTGGTTCCGCAAGATTTACAACTCGTCATTTCTCTCCTGTTTTCGCACATTTTGTGCTTCCGCCTACGTCATTTCATTGAAAAGAGCGTGGAAAGCGACGTAGCTCCACAGGGTAGCTTTATTAGTGGGTTACATACTTTAAAAGAACGCATGCTGTGGTAAGAAATCAGTACGGAGAAGATAAACTGGCATTAATTCAGTCAGATATATTCAAAGTGATAAGACTTGTGTGGCTGTTTGAATGGACCTTTTTCAGCAGCCCCCATCCATCCCCTCACTCCCCCCGGCACAGCAACAAGACGATCGATTCTGATGCCATTTTGTACTTCAGCTGTCTTTTGTCCATGCTCGCACATCTTTCTTGCTATGGTGATCCTATTTCTCCGACTGTCTTTGCGACATGGAGCTCTCGACTAGAATCATTTGATTACCTAAATAAGATCTTTCTAGGGATGGCTTATTCCTCGGCGAACTTTGTCTCGTCCGTCACGGATTGACATCAAAGTAGCTAAGCCCCACGCTTCTACCTGTAGCTGCTGGCAGATTGGCACAATTAGCCTCATAACCACCTATTTCTGTTGCCACATCCGCCTTTGCTAAAACAAATCCTCCAGCTAAAATGATGCGGGTGAGTGAAGTGCATTTGTTATTCCCCCAGTAAGCTAATTGTACTATCTTTAATCGTCAAGTGCCCCTCATAATTCACCGGCATCTACTCTGTTCCCTTCTCGTTTGTTTTCAGGTGCAAAGCCTCTTTGCAAAGCCTTTAAATGCAAGCTTTTAACTGTCCTAAACCATCACCCATACACTGTTTGAAGCGTCCTATAAGCTCTGTTCGGTTTCATTAGGGCTGTCAAGCAAAAAGAGGCAAATCAACGGAATGGAATTTCATGGAATGCCCAAACTATGCTCGTCTGGTGTGGGTGGTTGCGCGAGTGTTCAGACCTTGAACACAACACACACACACACACACACACACACACACACACACACACACACACACACAGAAATACGCGCACACTTCTATTGCGTTTGGCATAAAGGAAGATGATATTTCAAACAAGATTATCATGGTTGTTGGAATCTATTGACTTCCTGGATTTAGCCAATCAATGAGTAAGTTAGTTGTTGTTTGGTGTCACTAATCAAAACAAGGTTTGAAGAATCTGGTTGCACAGAAATAGTGATCTACAGCGAGTGAACAGGTGAACAAAAAAGACCAGCGCTCGAGCGAAAGAGCGAGCGAGTATTCGTGAGAAATTATAAATCAGTCTGATCTTCGGACCGGACCGGACCGGACCGGACCGAACCAGACCTGACTGACTTGACAAGTGTAGGTTGTTACTAGTTACACTTCTTATGCGATTGCATTCAGACACGTAAACACGAGCGCAAAATCAAAATATCAGATTGATAAAAAAAGAGAAGAAGAATATGTGTATACACGAACTATTCTGTCGGAAGGAGCGCAAGTAGTTGGGGGTTGGGTTAGGTGAGTGAACAAAATCATACGACCTCGAGATTTGTCCCGGGCCATAACGACTGGTCTATTATTAATGGACTGTTCGCGTGAATTACCCAAATTGCCTGTCGTTTTCCTTCCCGAGTAGGGAAGAAGAACAAAGAAGCTCAATGTGCTAAAAGAAGAAATGTGGGGTAGGGGGTGGGTGACTCACTGGGCCGTCGCCATTTTGAGATTGCCTTTTTGAGTTCGTACGGTATGTGCTTTGCTAGTAAACTTCGGATTTTTTCTGAAGCACATTTCATGATGAATAAGCAAAGGATCGACGGTGTAATCTGATCAACGACCAATTTGTTTTGCACCATAATTGTTATTTTGTACGGGTAGGTTTATTTTCCAATCCAAGACACTTTGATTTTTAAGACAGAGGAACACAACCATGAAACTATGTGTTAGGTTGTGAAATATTAGAATAATGGCTTCCTTTCAATATGAACATTTGCTGGATGGTCTGTTGATTGCAATAACCACTGATGACACAACCACTAGTTTTTCCAACTCTATGACGATGGTATACACCGATTATGTTGATCTTTTTCGGAATGGCTGCTCACTGTCATGAATTCGACCTTCTCAACCAGAATTCCACTTTAAATGTGAAATGACTTCAAGTCACGGGACAACTTGCTCTGTATCCATCATTTACTGTGGACTTGTCGCACAGCCGAAAACTCTCAGTCAGATGCTTCACAGTTAGTTAAATCATTCTGCACGCCAAGCCCTTGTATGTCTTCGTTCTTAATACCGATCGACTGAAACTTTCCAAACTAGAAATTCGTATTGCGTGAATATCATTAGTGGTGACCTCCGTTTAACTTTGAGAGATCTGATGCACAAGAAGGACTGTTGACTTCGACAACAAAGACAGCACACAAGCAAATCGGGACAGAACTAATAGTATTCACCTCGGGCAATCAGAAGCACTCCTTCGGTGAGACTGAATTGGGAGCTGCCCGACGTCGTTAAGACGGATTATGAATCTTAGAAATTGCAGCGAAGTTTATCTTTAATAGTTAGATAAATCCAGTTTGCCATGTTTAGGGCTATCCTTGCTTTTGTCCAATTTGAACTCTACACTATTTATAAGCGTTTTTAATTCTGATACATACTGATCAGTCCATTTGACCCCTGTGTATCTTCCATGTGTGCTGGGTCACTTGCTTTGTCAAATCTCGTTTGTCTACAACTCAGCTCTTTCCCCTGACAGATACTCGCCAGATCCACTTAAATTGGCAAATTCTTTTATTTTTAACATAATGACTCACACGATCAATCAGTACATTCTCTCTACCCACTCCTCACGGGCATCACCTCTTTTTGAGTGAACGTTGTCGCTCCTCACTAACCGTGATTTGTCTTGCTTATTCCCGCTGTGGTACTCGTTTGCTGGTCATTGTCTATTCTTCTTTTTGCTCATATTCTTGTTCGACCAGTTTCTTGATCTTATTTCCGTCGCGGCTTCTGTTTTGCGGACTTTATAAGCTGTTCGTTTATTGTCGATGTCATTGGCCTCGCCCGTCGTGAATGGTGTTATTCGGGTTCCCGCTCATTGAGCTCAAGGCGACCATTGCTGTTCAGTCGTTATCAGTTGAACCAGTGTGTGTCTCGATTGTGGGTTGCTGGTCTTGATTTTATGACTCTCCCCGTCACGTGACCTAAACCTCTCTATACGTGGTCACATGACCTGAATTCAGGCAGAGACTATGAATGAACACTTTTTCTGTACGTCTCACTTATTTGCCAACACCCTACTTTACCTTAGAAGTCAGCCCCTGCTTGGCTAACATTTAGTTTTGATACAGTCAGTAATGAATGGACATTACCATACGCTAGTGAGGAAATACAGGTAGTAGAGAATCTATTTTGATAGATAGACGGATGATATAACGGATAATGTGGGTGATTCCAAACGAAGGAGGTCTGGTCACCCAATTTATGAGATCTCGTGCTTTCTTACCTAACCTGCAAGTGTTTACATTGCACAGCTATACAGACTGAAGACGATCGGAATAACTTGAAGTAAAATGAATCAATCACCTTTGAGGTGAATCACTCACGTTGAAACTAGGCTTTGCACGTTTGAGTACACAAATAACGGACAATCTCTGGTTTATTTTACTTGGGACTGAAAATTCACGTCATTATTGCTAGTATCCCTTATTATTATCCTGGCTTGGACATAAAACATAATTTCATCAACCAAATATAAGTTACTTGAATGTCTGAAGGAGATTAGAGATGAGCGAACAAAACGAAAACTTTCGGAGTCCACGTAGACCAAACAGCTATGTGTCTACTTAGTCATGATCTACGGGCACGAAAGCCACCACCAATTGCTTTGATCAAAATTGGCATCCACGGGGTGCAAAATGATTCCAGTTGGCTTAGTATCAGTGGCAAAATCGTGAGCAAGCTGGAGCATCATCGGCAGACATTCGAAATGTGAACAGGTTTTGAGAAAGGTCACGCGCGTTAGCCGAAACGTCGACTGACTACCATCTATCCCAATAATGCTGTGCCACCGAAAAATAAGCACCTAACCATAACATATCACATGGCGTATCATTTTTCCATGGGCTCCGATACATAAACGAACTAAAGAACCTCACCTCACTCATCAGAAGGGAAATTTTCAAATCAGCTGACATCCAGTCAACTGCAAGGTTGAAAATCAGTGAAGAAATTGTTCCGTTTTTACAGCCGTCTCCTCGTAATATTATCGGTACCGGTGAAAACGGTACAACCGAACGAAATGAGACTAAAAAACACTCTTCCACAGATGTGGGTGATAAGGCAAAGTGAGTCAATCCCAAATTCTACGTGACCCTGGATGTAGGTCCCTTCACGAAAGCCGTCCCTCGTGGGATTCGATCGCACAGCAGTCGACTGGTGACGGATGAGCGCTACATTGTGTATCTGAGGTGCTAAACAAACTGTTGAAACCCAGGCCAGCTAACATGGTGGTTAGGTTTTCCAATCACGATCTCTAACCCCAGGTTAGAGTCCCAGCGGATGGCCAGGGCAACTGATGATTCCCAACAGACCGAATGAAATAGCAGCTGTCCAGTGCTTCCCTGGTTTTCAGTGATAAGTTGAGCGTCGATAATGTATGGTGAATCGCACTACTTAAACAGTACAACTCTCACTAGTCATAATCTTTGCAGCACAGTTATGGAATAGTTTCTCAAATCACAGCTGAAAATTCATGCAAGCTTCATTCCCTGATCTTCAGCTGGTTTTTTTTGTGATCATCAGCTCTGGAGCCAACTGCTGGACGTCTGTTGGCGTGCAAGTTGACTCTCTGAAGCTTACTTGACACGATATAGTACTCACCCGTAGTAAACCCTGGATATTAACGACCGATCACCAATAAAACGATAGAATTTAAGATGAATTTCTTCTCACCCGAGGACTAAGTCGACCAAAAGGAGATTTGCAAAGGCCTATTGATCTTGTTGATCTGAATAATTTCGTCACCAGGGGATCGGAATAGTTTACACAACTATTTATGTTGTGACGTCAATGCTTATTCAACCGATCAATAAAAACCATTGAAAACTGGTCCAGGTATCTTTTTGAGAATCACCGTAAATGAACACTTTTCAGCTTTACTACGCTCGACCCAAATTACCAGTTTGAAAACAAATTAAATTTAGTTGTTCACTAAACTACTCAAGTCTAATGTTAAAACTTAATTTCTGTTATTCGATGGGCCGGATGGTCATGATCAGTTTCCCGAGCTGGTCGACATCATCAGAGTGATTCTGCGAAAGCGTTCAGATCTGATTTCCAACGGAATGTGCTCTGCGCAACTCTTTCGCGGTTTACTTCCAACTGTCGGGTCAAAAATCCATTTACTCGCTAGCGGAGAATGTGTTTTTCATTGCTTCTGTTGTCTATTGACAAACAGGGCTGAATCAGAGCTAATATTTTTGTGATTGTGATGTTTACGAAGCTTGTTTTGATCACATGTGTTTGCCCTCAACCTACATCTCTCTCCCTCATACACATACCTAAATACCAAAAAGAGAGTGTTTGGGTAAGCTTAGGGCCATGAACAGTCAGAGTGAATAAGCATAACATAACCAAGTAAGATCACATCAAGGATGTGAAATTCAAGTCGCTAAGGAAGGCTAGACACCTCATGGGCTTCATTTTGTACTCCATTAAAACACGAGCAGCAGCGGAAACAACAACAACAACAACATCATCATCAACAACAACAACAACAACAACAACAACACTATGAGCTACAACAGTTCTAGTACTCTGTCGTTGTCTCATCACCGCCCGCCCCCCACCCCCTCGTTCTCTCTGTCTCATCAACCATTTATCGTGCCAACGAGTGATGCTGTCAGCCTTTGCAGTTGTTTAAAATCAAAGAACGCATCCCCTTCAACCGGGGTTGGATCAAATGTCTCACATTAGTAATTTATTATTGTCCCAGCAAGCAAAAGACGCACGCGTCTGTCTGTGGGTATGGGAGAAAGAGTAAGAGCTGGGTGTTGAATGACAGATTCAAAGGTGAGCTAGGCGTGGTAAATATTTATACCCCATGGGAATATTTGTTTACACAGGAATGAGTAAACACACGGGTTATCCCCCACTTGCATCACCCACTCCACGCACAAGCATACACAGTTCTAACCTCAGTCTGATCCGTTTTGGTGAGTGGAGTGGATAAACACAACTACTTTCCACTTTAAACGATTACGGAGATATTTTAAAAATGGCGCGCTAAAAAAGCATGGATGAGAAAAGCAACGAAAAAGTTTGGAATCTGTGGACCAACACCTAACTGCGTCGTTATTAGTATGTATCTCACAGTTACTTCCTAGTAGTGCGTGGAACTGATGACGGCAGAGTGGTGGAGAAGTGTTTACGCATGTCTTCGAGGTGATAAGCCCTGGGTTCAAACCCTGAGTGCGATGGACATGTACCACTAATGAGTTCCAACAAGAGTCAAAGTCGAGTCTGATGCTCCCGAGTGCAGGGTTGATCGGTTGACGCGCGGTTTGTGCGTGAAAGGTGGAGTTCAAAGGACAGTCATCTGAGCAAAGAAATTGCTTGTGTAGAGAAACTACCTAGCTTCAAGACTCAGTTCACGAAGGTATCTCATGAGCACGATATCACGAGTTCACCCACCTGGACGACAGTGTGGTCGACCAGTCAAAATCCCTCGATATCGAACGACTGAACAGTGAAATTATTTTTATCTGATCTCAATTTACCAGAGACATGGACCCAAATACCTTATTCGTTTTATTGAATATATCCTGGGACTCGTCAGAAAACGGCTCCTTCCTGTTCCGTCATGTTGATTCAGCCTCATTATATTCATCTTTGGGGAAGGAGATAAACTGCCACTAAATTTCATCAAATTCGATGATTGCATTGGAGTAGGAATAAGGGGTAGGCAACTTTCCTCGCATAATCCAGCTGGATATTACTAGATGTCAACATAATCTGTCCCATGATTTATCCCAATGTCACTTACGGAAGTGATACGATTTTGTGGAAGAAATTGTCCGAGGCCTCAACTGCTTTCCTCAAAGCTGATAACGAAAACCCACGTATTCCTTTGCGCACTGGTATTGCAGCGAAGAAGACAAGACGGGCGAGGAACACCTAATATTTGGGCTACTAAACAAGTCAGTTCGGTGAAACGCGTGCAATCGTCTATATGATCTGTTTCTCAAACCGAGTAGCAGCAACACTGATCCTCCAGCTGCCTGAGTATTTTGGCTGCTTTCTGACCAGTTGCCTATGGCTATTTGCTTGATTCTTTTGCGCAGTGTTTCTGTTCGGCTGGTCTGATAGCCCCGGTTGACAGCTTGGCCGGAAACCCCTTACCAGGGCTATTTTGCTGGTTATTTGAGAACCCACTGCATCCCATCAGCTGGTCAGTATTGCCTCTTGTTGTATGCTTCGGGATGCTTCCGATATATTCACCGTCTGTTCTTTGGTCTGCGGCCCTCAATTGGTTGGCACGATCGGTTTAGTATTCGCATTGTTTTGTTACTCCAGCACTTGCCACTACTCTATGATTCACGTATAGGGTAATTTCCCCGTTTTTCAGGGTGAATCTGTGGCAGTGATTTAAGAGATATGCTATAAATTGGGTTTCCAGAGTTCCTCAACAATCTTGTCTTTTCAGAAGTGATGGATTACTACCGAAGGTCGAGAAAGATATATAAGACAGCACCTATCGACTGTTTTACGAATGTACAACAGTGAGTCCGTCCATAGCTGGAGTTGAATCACATTATGATTACTTCTGGATCCCTACATTAAATGAGTACTTATCACCGGCAAAATACTTTTGCAAGATCAGAGGGAACCTGTGCTTGCAATCACTTTTTGTGGTGATCAGCTTGAGTTAGCCGACAACCTCAAGTACCTTGGGAGCTTGATAACAGCTAAAGGTAGTGTTGGGGAGGGGATCGATTCACGCATAGAGAGAGCTAGAGAAGCTTTCGCAAACCCGTGAAACCTGTTGCGTCGCCTTGACACCTGGCTCTCTCGTAAGGGACAAGTGTACTTTGCCGTGGTTCGTAATGTCTTAATCTTCTGTTGCGACACCTCATCAATGAACGCTTTGGATACTCGGCCTCCATCTATGTTTACCAATCGATGCCTCCGAAGCACTGCTCACATCTGGTGGGAACATCGAGTGAGTAATGACCAGGTGCTCCGTCTTGTGTTGGGCTCCTATGGCCCCCTCTTAATGGACTGACGGCTCTACACCGCCTCCATTGGCTCGGTCATATTTTGCGAATGCCTGTCACTTATCTATCCTTCCGTGTTTTATTCTCTCGTGTTGGACAAAGCTGGAAGAAGCGACGCGCTGGCCAGGCCAGGACATGGCTTAGATGAATGAAGAATCTAGCATCAGCACGGAATTCGATTGGCACTTCCAGCCTAACTTATTGGGCCCCAGGTGACAAAAATTGTCTTTGGTTGGAAAAGTTGAAGGACATGGCTGAGAATAGAAGTCAGTGGCGCAAATGCTCTGTGGTCCGTCCGTTTAATTCTCGTGCCTCATGATCATAAATAATGTCTGTCCGATGAAAAATAGCTAAAAGCATCAAAATGTGTACTGTGACAATGAGAAAGAATCTCATAATGTAGTACCTTTTTACTAACTGTTTCTTTTATTGTCTTTCCACCCCACCCCCTACCCTCACCCCACCCCACCCCGCTTCCCTATTTTTGTTGTTGTTGCTGAGTTGTTCCCATGCTTAGTTTCAAGCCAATGTAAAGTATATGTAGTAAATACTTATAACCGGACTGAATTTCAACGATTTTTCTCTAAATGTCAGCTTCAGCATTAAATATAAATGCTGACGTAAACTTTGTGGCAGTTATCAAAACAACAATGAACGAATTTCCACAGGCTACTGGTTACGATTTTATTCGTGTTCCCACGATGCTAGCAGAGAATAGAACTTTTGCACGATTTATATCCGGATGGATTTGACTGTATCTCATGACAAATATTTCAGATATAATTATCTATAGTTTTCACCCGGTGAAAGACAATGAATCCTATGCGGATATTAATTGGGCAACGCTACTGTTACCGGACTAATTGTCTCTGAGGTCCGAGGTCGAGGGCCTTTGATTTTGACCCATGCTTCCCATGATTACGCACACACTAGGCCAGCCGTCCTTATGCATTTTCCACTGCGTGTTTATGCACTCTCAGTCAGACGTTCTACTGATCACATATCCGGAGCTCTAACCCGTTGCGCTCCACGTTGCTGACTGGCCGGTCTTTGCAGTGCCTGAGAGACTGATAAATACGTGCTTTCCACTCCACCATATTATCATCTAATTATTTCTCTCTGTCACGTTGAACTAGCTCAGAAGTCCATGCTATTTCTGATATTCAGAATTTGCTGAGGATTGACCTAACTTTGACATCTTTATTTAGATTTGCGACCCGAGTGCAGTCTGTCACATTTATGGAGTTTATGATCTGGCACATCGACAGTTTGTATTCTGAGTGCAGTTGATTCTCAGTACACCCAATTTGATGCATCATCATTTTTCAAGCTCAAATTGGGAAAGGTCGTTTCAGACATACGGAAAAGCTGAGCAAATATTTGTGGATCGCGTTTGTGTTGAATAAAATTGTTACCCGGGTTGAGTCATGACCGTTTCATTGACCGTCATTTTTGAATGACTGTACGGTAAAAACGCGGCCGTAGTTCAACTGCGTGGTAAACTGCCTTCAATTATTCTCCATTTCCTGTTGAACAGAAAGGCAATAAATTGCCAAATCAGTCGGTTTTTCTTCCAGTCGATCATGCGAATCACGCTAGCGTAACCACTGGTTATCAGGTACGACAAAGCCCCATGTTTTAACTATCCATCTATAGATGATAATTTCGTTACGGTAAGGTTTTCTAGATAACACAATAGATTTGTAGACTGACCATCAATTATTGTCATTTACCAGATATTGTGTGGGTTTCGGAGATAAATGTCAGAAAATTTATGGCTTTGAATAATCAGCAAGTAGGTTCGTGGTAGATTTGAATTGATCCGAAAATTGATTGAAGTCTGTCTCCGTGGGATTGTAACCCACCCGTCGACGCCACTGAAGCTTTAGCATCGCGTGCTTTCTATCAGCTGAACTACGAAACTAGACCGGCGTCTTTGGGAGTTTTTTGCAAACGAATCACTCTGTCTTCCTTATCCAATTACATATGCACACAGTACACACCAAGAAGAACCTGTGATATTTTTATATGACGGCTTTACTTACTTTTTTCTCCATTTTACACCAAAGGGTAAAACTGTGCTCGAAGGGTGTCGCGGGCGATTCGATGAACACATTTGGTAGTTGTTCCATCATCTCTCGTCATAATGATGCCAATCAAGTTTAATGTATTGTCTGATTCTGTTTCTATCCTAAAATATATAGTCGGAATCAGAAGACTGAGTTTATCCCCGTCGTTTCTTTTAAACTCTCTATGTTAACGTACCTTTTGTAAAGTTTTTCTCCTTCCAGGATGTTTCTCACCCTTTCCTCAAGGTAAGTCTTAAATATATCTGCCAAAAATGGAACTCAGTGGGCTTTCCTTTGCAATATCATTGATCTGGCTGTAAGCTCGACCTTGGGAGTAAATGGATGCGCTTGTTATACACAATAGTAAATACCGTTGACGAATCGATATTAGCAAGCCTGTTTTAAGTTTTTCGCTCAGCTTGGCTGCATACGAGGGATATCACCTCTTGGCGGAGAACATTCGTAAATGGGGACCGGACGTCAAATTGGACCATATACTTCTCTTTCAACCGATCTACTCCGAGAGCTTTTCAGTCTCGTTGGGGTCACATATTGCATTTGGCCATGGACTTACCAATTGGTTCACACATTTTCGCCAACAATTACTCAAGTTAATAGGAAGAATACCAATATTAATAATCTTATTTATTATATGACAATATACAACATTTCTGGAAGAGGACCAAAGTTAATCAAAGGCCGCCTAATGGGAAAGTGACCGATAGTGGCTTCAACTGAACCTGGGACTTCAAGGGCCAAATGCAATGTAATTTTCTGGTAAAACACGCATTTGTGAAGCCTTGATTTCGTCTGAATTTAGGCTGCAAACTGTGGTCTCATTGACAGACTTTCCCTCTGGTAGGAAAAGTACTTTAATCGACATTATTTGCTATGGTTTTTCGGAGTAATCACAGGTATCCTCGTACACTCACGTGCATGGTATATCCGGAACATTTTCAATCTATTTCAGTTGATCACTTTGATAAGTCAGTGCAACTTTGGACTCCTCAGTGGGGTACAAAATTAATCTATCAGGTCCGAACTTTAGCTGTTTAATGGCAGCAATGTGTCCAGATATTATCCGATATTTTCGCTCCGGTTTGACCAGCTTCACTTCAAGCCAAGTCCCCATATCTTGAAAAGTAAATCAAACCATTCTGATCTGTTCAAATAAATATTCCAATGGAGCTTGCTTTCCAATACTGTTTACATTCCTCGGGGGTGTTCAGAAACATAAACCACAGAAAATGCGTTATAATTAAAGTGCTTTCAATGTAACTGATGAAAAATTGTTGATAAAATATTTTCTGGTTGCTTCGTGAAAAAAGGTTCATCTGGCTTGTAGACCAGTAGTTTCTGATGCTGGTTGATTGCATAAACTGTGACTTTGCGGATGCTATTCGTGCAAACATTTTCTTTTTACCGTAAACCGGCTGCCAAGAGTTTCTGATCTTCCACTGTCTGTCTGCAGAGGTCTGTGGAATCATCGCTCTGACACAGCACCAAATGTCAGCCATTCCTGTTACACATACGGGTCGCAGTCACTCACAAATGTTTACAAGGAGTTATCCGGTACCTGTTGCAAAGCATACGTTGTTCCCGAGAATCAATGCGGACTAGAATCGCGACACTTTTGCATCTGGAACCAACGAGATCATCCAGAGATCTAACTGTTGGTTTTGGGTGATGGGACTTCAGAAAATTTAAACGCTATTCTGCTGCTTTCATTCTGTAACGGTGCGTGATTTACGTCCAGGGCAATTTTGTGAAATCTCCTTAACTTGGGGTTTAATGAAGTAGGTTTATGAGTCCGTTCCAACGACTCGAGCCCTTGAGATAATATGATTCTGAGGTGAGATTTTCTCATATGAGTCATAAGGCTCCGTTCTTTTCCCAGCTAACCCACCGATCACACTCATTTGAACCATTCATATTACTCAGTGTGTAAACTTCATTCTCATATATTCATAAGGGCTGCATATAACCAATTGGAAAATCCACGACAGTGTATGTTAACTATTGCGTTTGATAACCCCGATAGGTCTTTTATCTCTGATTATCCCCTTTCGTTTGTTATAATTTATTTGAGGGCGCTGAATGTTTTGAAGAGGCATTTTGCGGTGATAATAAAATGCCGCTTGATTTTGAGGTAGCTATCAATAAAAAAAAATTACTTAGAGAAGATAAAAGAAGTCTCCTGTGCCTCCAAAGAAAACAACGATTTCATATCAGATAAGAATAATCGTTAACTGATATCAGAAGGGACATTTGATGTATTTCTCCTTATCAAATTGTTATCGGAAGATATTCTTGCCGTTAACTTGAATTCGTGCATGGTCCTGTCATCTGGCTCTCTTTGTCTTACAGTAGATAGACCATTCCGACTTTAACTCTTTCATCAAAACATGTGCACAGTCCGTTATGTGGTCCACAAGCATGAGAAGGTGAAGTATAAGGTTAGGCAGTGAAAGCCTTCTTTTGGTTCCGAGTAAAACAATTTATAGGTGTATAAAATTCCTAGAGCGTACAAACACTTGCGATCCTTTGATATTCACGGATTCCGTAACGACTTTTTAGTTGAACTTCTGGTAGAATAATTTCTTAAATAAATAAATTAGAGATTTGAGATAATCAAGAGTAACAGCTGAGAGCAAGCACTGATTCCAAATGACTTTTAGACTTCTCGACATGGTGTGGGATCAGGTAGGGAAGTTGCGCATTTGTTTTCGCGAATACACAGAATGAATTCATTCTTAATTTACAACTGAATACCAGAGATTTCGAGTTGGTGATGGTTTTCAAGTATTTTCCTTTGGCTTGCTAGATCTATTCTTTTACAGCAATATGCATACTTTCAAAGTATATCTGATACTGGCCGAAATAGACTCGACTTAATACTACCATCAGTATCCTTTTATATTCAAATTCTCGAAGTATAGAGATTACCATTCGTAATTTATCTATGAGCTAACATTCCTTGAAAATGTACTCATATCCGTGATCAATAGAGGAGAGAAATTCGATAAGATAGGCTTAAGAAGGCTACTTACTTGTCAAGTTTCTAAGTACCTTTAAAGCATTTGCCTTGCGAACGATTCCCGGTGAGTACCTACGGTGCTCACACGCAACTCGATGAATTCAGTTCAGATTAGATGGACCATAATCTACTTGAATCAATCTGCTCAGTGACACAACATTCATTCTCGCAAAACTGGCATCATCGAGGACGTCTACTTCCATACCATGACAGACTTCGACTGGGTTGTCTGGCTGTTGATTTTCATCAGTCGTGCATTCGATCCGATTACGCATCATCCGACAGAATTTGAGCTCACTTGGGATAACTACTCATAAGGCTTGTCATTCAGCTGATGCGGCTTGCGTTCTCTGCATCAGAATTCCGTAGTCTGTGTATTCGAAAGTCAAATGCATTCAACTGCCAGTTCACGTGTGCATTAGTCCACCCCCTCCCCCATCAAGAAACACTTATTAAAATCGCTCAGTTTTTTTCTTGCTAAGCTGTATAGCACTTAGGATGGAGATAGTAAAAGGTAGAGAATTTTATTGCACGGCAAAATTGTTTTTTTTCCTTGGGGGTGTTCTTACCTGGAAGAATGCAATTTGGAGGGGACCACCGTGTTCTGATTTCGTTTCAGATAATTTGTCTACCATATATATGGGCACCCCCGCTGATGCTTCCTTAAATGGAAAACTGAACAACCGAGCATTGTTTCCATAGATTTTGGATGTTTATTTGAGAATGGTACCGGTAGTTTTACTCACACAATCTCGTTAATGTTCAGAAAACATGTTACACGTTACAGGCTAAGCTGCCAACTTACCAAATATTGAATAATACTTCTTTATGAAGCTTGGGACATAGAAAGTGATGTACTGAACGGATCGCGAACTTAAGTCCTATCGGAATGCGACTGCAGAAATATAGCAAAACTATTTTAAGTCAATTACAAATAAAACGAGTTTCACTTTTGTAGCTGAGGTACTTCCAAGCTTTAAACAGCCCATATTTTCCTCACTGTCATGTTGTCTTGACCTAGAAGCCTGACCTTTACAAATGTAAATCTTACTCATTGATTCGTATGGATAAGTAACCCAGTTCACCAGACTCAGTTAACCTGATCGATTTTAAACACGAGTTTTCAGAGTCATTTAATATCTACGTTCAACGAAGTTCTTTAGTCAACTTCGTTTCACGTTTTGTGCGTTAGAAATAATTATGAAATGTTGTCAAATATTTCGAGACTGAAATCTTTCAAAAAAGTATTCAGGTGTTGGATCAATTGGTTGTAAACCTAACTTGAGAAACATTACCCGCAGTGACCAAATTAAGCTGACCAATTAAAATTCTTCCCCAAAACACCCTTAATGATCCTCTCGGCCCGTGTTCGAATCCTCATACGGCTGTTGTCAATCTCTTCCCAATTAAGAGACTCAAATTGGCCTCGACCAGCTCCCTGGAACATTGCACAGTGTGTTCTTCCGGAACGGGTACACCTTGGAGCTTCGAATTTCTATTATTACTACTGGAAACGGTGGCAGTAGTTAAATTCTGGCTTTTTCTGAATTTTCACGAGAAAAACGGCGTGGCATTGTTCGCTTCAGAAAAAGGTGAACAACTTCGAAATCGGCAAATCATACATTCAAATGTGCTATTTTTAACCATAAAGTGATGGAATATAGCTGCCTATGCAAATAGACTGGACCGTCTTTTGTATGTAAACCAACATGAACTCGTTCATCGTGAGTAAATGGGCCCTGTTGGTCAATTTAGTATGGCCTTGCAAAGAAAGCCCGAGCCGAATAGCAACTGATATACCATTTTAGTAATGAACAGTGATGTGAATAAGAGCATGAAAGAACGTTTATCGCTTAAAAGTTCAATTACGTGTGAATTAATTCGCCATGTACCTGCAGCGAGTAATAAATATGTTTATTTGCTTACGGTTTTTTGCGTTATAAAGATTCCCGACATCCTTGCGTCTTACATCCCTACTTGACCTGTATTTACTCCAAGAACTCTACTGATCGTTCTTCAGTTATTGCGATCGAAGACGACAGACTTTCGGAGTTTTCCATAGAGAAGTCTTTTATCAAGTTTTGTACAGGGTGAACGTTTTTATTCACATGTTAAAGTAGCACCGAATTGCCGATCTGTCTATGTTCGGCGGTAAAATTCACGGAAACGCGTAACTTGGTAATTTCTGGTAGTCGTCTGTTGTAACACCTTCCCTTAAAAGTTTATGTATCTACTATTCAATTGTACCTTCTTTGTTACTAATGTCCAGCTGTTTCCCCCATATTTCACGGACTGTGCAAATGTATGAGAAGTACACCCGAATTCCGTGCCGACCGCAGATTCCCTGTCCAAAACTTTGCCCTGTGATAGCTACTGCAACCCGAATGCAGATCAGTAATGTGAGCGGTTGGACGAGTGTTTTCTTGCATATATCGGAAAAGTTGGTAGAATAATCATGAAAAATGAACAGCCTACCCTGATTGTCCCAGCTACATATCTGATCACATTATAAATAAACACAGATCGTAAAAGAAAATCGGATTTCATAAAAGTGATATTCCACAGTGTACATGTCGTACGCTCACGCCATCTCAACCGCAACAAGGAGTTGGAGTCTAGATTTTATTGTATACTGTGGTATGCAATGATCAGTGCCTTCCGTGAGGGTTGCTCGCTTTCGATATTCAAGGTACAAAAAACAGAAAACTCCATGAGCACAACGGCTCAGTAAATGCACCAAAGGGACCCTACACTTACATTTGTCGAACACTAATATGGCTGCCAACAACCTGATTACTAAAACACTTTGCCCGGAATAAGTATGTTAACAGCAGCCGCACCACTAGATTGGTGCGCATTTCCTCGTACTATCCGAACAATGACAGTTTTCGATACTGTTTTCCCCATCGCAAACTTCAGATTGGAGAAGCCTAAAACTTTGCTTTGCACAGCTCATCCCCGATACTTTAGCTCCAGTCACAAGAATCATTTATACAGTTGGAATGAAAAGGAATTTATAGGAAGGGAAACTGAGCTTGGACCTAGATCGTAGTGCCTATCTTCAATGGTGTAACCGAAGATGCTTGTTCATTCATCTGCTGAGCTCCGGCTCACTGAGTTTTATTTCGGTGTCTTTGCTGATCTTGCACTTGCAACCCCAGAGAAGAACACTGCATCCCGTACACCAAATTACTGGGAAAAGGAATGAAAGGTTGGCTTGCATAGATCAGGCTTCTGATTATGATTGGTCAAGGCTTCGGCATGCCTTAGAACTCCTGTATTGATGCTGAAGTAGGTGATCTGCTTAGGCTGACGCAACATCTCGATTCGCAGAAATGTGCCTTTATAGATAGCCTAAATTTCTTCGGTTTTGTTGACGACTTCATTGTGGCAAAATTGTCTTCCATCACTTTGCGTAGTCATACCGAATTGTGTTCGGTAATTTGATGGCACAACTACGTATCCGTTCTACTTATGTAGGCGGCTGAGCATCTATACTGAAAACGATAAACGAATGTATTCTGACTACATAAACTATCACCGTGACTGCAGCACGCATATGTAACGATGAAGCAAAATGATCCCGGGAATAATTTCGGGCAAAACATGGAGATCATCCCTAATCAAAGAAAAATTATTGTTACTCACTGATGGTGTCTGCGGCATTTGAAAGTTATCTATCACAGACTGCCTAAACTAGTCCATCAGCATCTGGCACAGTACACCATATAATTACATCACAATACTGGTGATGCAAGAGAATCCACATTTAAGTACAAGCACGAAAACTTCTCTTCGACACAAAACACACATTTGCACACAAACAAACGCGGGCTGTTGTGCCGGCCGTGGTCAAACGGTTATCACGTTGGATCTCTGGCCTTTTTATCCTAGGTTTGAACCCTTGTATCACGGCCGCGGATCTCTTGACCAATAGGCAGCCTTTAGTTGACCTTGACCCACATCCTGAACTGTTGTACTACTGTTTATTGAAAAGACGTATTTGGTACCTTGTACATTTCTTATATTCTAACATTTCCGTCCCACTGCATTGTGCACAACGTTTTATTGTTTTATGAAATTATTAAAGACTCATTCTCGACTCACCAGCAGGTAGTTACCGCAGATTGTTCTCTCTCCATTGTTAATGTGTGTTTTGAGACCTGTGGCAACAACAACCAAACTTATGCAATCCCAAGCTCCATTTTTATTGCACCTACCGCGACTTGGCAGCCATCTCTGGAATTAGTAGGATCCATTCGGACGAAGTACAACTACCTGGTCGAAAGCTGCATGTATCAAAGCTGAGGAGCGATTTTGTGTGACCGGTATGATTTCATTCTGCAGAACATTGTGGACAAATTGTGAGTCAGTTTTTCCTATTTCTGTTACACCGTACTTCTGTATACTAGTATTTGTTAACATACTTCATTTTTGTCTCCTATCTTTATCAAGCCGCCACAAGTAGAGGGAACAATAAACATCAATTATTAAAGGATTAGGTACAAGACGCATTATAATCGGGTAAAGCTACCAAGGTAACCATAAATAGGACAAACATTTGTTGTTAATCTCTGCATATCATTCACCTTTGAAGCAACTTTTTCCATGAATCATTTCGAAAAAAGACAGTCGGAACTGCACAAGACGATTATGCTCGCGGACCTTTTGATCACATCTTCATTCTACAATGTTACGGTAGATTTCTATACCACACAAATACTCGTGTCCTTTATCCAAAATGAACTATCTCCATCCAAATGAAAAATTTATGGGAAGCAGTAGTTTGCTATACATTTGACCGGGAAGGGCAAAGTGCCCCCACGGTTGCACAACAACCTGGGAGGGGCACTGAACGGTGCACAATAATCGGACCAACTTTCTTACCGTTACGTCATGGATTTTCGGCTTCCGGCCTCCCACAACGTTTGAACGAATCATTCGGAATGGAGAAGAAATGTATCATTTACAAACGACTTTGTAAGTCGATGCAACGCTGGAGGAAAGGTCACAGCAGACCAATATTGCCGAGGGACAGAGAAACACATGATTGACCGTTGGTTGTAAAAATGGTTTACGTAAGAAAATAAAAACAAACTTCTCAAAATATTGCGCAGTTGGGAAAGTAACTTTTTTTCTAAAAGCTGGTCTCGAATTTCATGCCAGCTTTTTTAACCTGCGAGAGGAATTCCTTTCGTATACCCTCATCGGTCACGTACTTATAAAACCCAGTAAGAACAATAACAACGATATGAATGTAGGTGATTGGTAAAAGCAGTTTTATGGGGCTCGAAGTCATTGTGTGTGTGTGTGTGTGTGTGTGTGTGTGTGTTTGTGTGTAACTGCAGGTGGCCGGTTGAAGCCATGGTAGGTTACGGGTGAAGGTCATACGCTGTTGGACACATAGGGCTGGTTTAGTGTGAGCGATTGATAATGTCTCAGGTATCCTTAATCGGTGCTTGTCGAGATCTTAAACCATACCCCGCCCCGGATAACGCATAGCTGCTCGAGAAAAAATTGCACTTAAGTTACAAATCCTTGTGCTGCACGGATTTGTCACAGAACTGCAAATGAAAAAACCGAAACCTGTAGGTTGTCACACACCAGCTCTACACGGTTTACCGAAGACAAATAAAACTAATGTTACTTTACACCCTACATTATCAATTATTGACTCGCCCTACCATAAATCATCTTATTGTCTGATAGAAGCTCTTCAACCAGTACATAAACACCTCAGTATTCACACGTTACGTGACTCGTTTCAATTTTGTGGTCTCTTGTCCAAAGATAATCTTCCTGGGAAAGTAATGTGCTCCTTTGATGTTAGTTCACTATTCACCAATGTGCCCTGCTCGAAACGGTGGACTCTACATGCCAATGTAGCACACAGAAAAATATCGATCTCCGTGAAGAAGGCCTGTTACAGAACGCATTAAAAATGCATTACATAGGACATACTATGCCGCTGCACTACGCTTTCACTCATCTACACGGGGCCTCCCAAAGCTCCAATTCAAAGGACGTCACTCAATGGGACCAACCTACCACTGCATCCACGCATTCTCTTGCAGCTGCAAGGAAGAGTACATCGGTAGGACCGACCGATCACTGCGAAACAGAATGGCCGAACACACTCAAAAGTACATACGTGACGCGATGACTCAGCCTAGCCTACAACATTCGACTGCATCACGTAGGCCGACCTCGACCATCGCTTGCCATTTGATGGAAAGTGGTCACACAGTACAATCGACGAAAGCGTTCTCGGTCTTGCTACATAATCACGACAAACACCGATTAAGGATACCTGAGACATTATCAATCGCTCACACTAAACCAGCCCTATGTGTCCAACAGCGTATGACCTTCACCCGTAACCTACCATGGCTTCAACCGGCCACCTGCAGTTACACACAAACACACACACACACACACACACAATGACTTCGAGCCCCATAAAACTGCTTTTACCAATCACCTACATTCATATCGTAGTTATTGTTCTTACTGGGTTTTATAAGTACGTGACCGATGAGAGTATACGAAAGGAATTCCTCTCGCAGTATTTGTCTTCTGAATTGTGTATTCACGGGATCCAAATGTCTCAGTTTCACGAAGAAATAGAAATCATAACTCAGTCACGAAGCTTGTATATACGGCGGCGCAATTACGTCTGTGTCCCATCACCAAAAGTTTAAGCTTCAAAATTCACCTAACCAGTCCTCTAGATCCTAGTGTCGCACTCCACGTCTCTCGGTTCACTTTCAGCTGCGAAGTGTTATATTAGCAGAACAAACCGCTGCTTGGCTCTACCAGTGTCACAGCACGTACCCAAGTAGTTGGCGAAATCAATAAGACAACCCGACACAACCGCAGAGAATAACGTCAAATCTCTGGCTTCTTCAACTGCAAAACACTTGTTGCATCAGGTCACGTGATTGACCTGGCCAAATCCTTCATGATGATATTGCGCAATCTCAAATGGAAGCTGTTAGCACTCAGCGAAGCGATGCTCATCGCGATGCATCGGCCAGCTCTTTGTGCCCAAAAAAGGTTGACACAAAAGGTTGATCTGCCTTGGCACTAACCGAACAGACCTTCACCCTACGGAAGACGTTGCCATAGTTTTCAATCTATCTTATTCCATTGTATTATTTTTCTCGTCGTATGATGTATGAACTAAAATGTTTTACGTGTGCGGTAGACAAGAGTAAATGAAGCGCTTGCATCTCGCGAACTATGTCTTCTTTCTGTTCTCAAGAAACGATATTTGTCTGGGTAGAAACTGCATACAGCAAAACATCGAACCAATGTGACTGGTCAACGCTGGTAGGCCAAGTGCCGTCACGTGACGCGGGGGTGGATTGTACGTGCGTGTGCGAGAAGTGCACAATTACTTAGCGTAGTAGTGAGAAAATATAGGCAACGTTTGAAAGGAAAAACAGTCAGACACGGATGCTTTTGTTGAATGTGTCCGTGAGAATGCATGATTGATGATTGGAGATCACATTTAACCCAATGAACTACGACTGGTTCAGATGGGAGTATTGTATGAAATCACATGAAACTGCTATACTTGCTATTATGAAACCTAAAGTGCAGAGGTATATTTAGTACTTCCAAAATGCTGAGCGTTTGATGAGCTAAAAGACTATGATTCAAAAGATTGCGAGTAAATTAGATGAACCAATAACTAGTGGTAATTCTGTGACAGAAAACACCACCTTATAACCGAAGAACAATTTTATGAAATGTTTCTTGATTTTGAATTCACCAACTCTTTTCAATTTATTACCCTAACGGTAATCGAGTGAAAGCAAATGTAATAAAAATCCAACTGAAAATCAGCTTGCTGCATTGCAACACAGCTGAACATGACATTCGCACAGACGTGAATGGTAGATTGTTTACCCATTGAATAAATAGTCATCATTTCAGTCCACTGCGAATATCACATCTGTCACTTGTTCAAATCAAACGATGGTGTTTTTACAATCTTTCCACGGTCTCAGACCGGCTGCACCCGTTCCACCGCTACTGAAGCCCACAGTTGGTATCACAAACGCCTGAATTAGACTGTCTTAACGCCTTTAGTTCAACTGAACAAATCGTGATCCTAAACTCTACGAGTTCTAAATATCGTTCAACAACCGACTCATGTAATTCAATCCGCAGTAGAGAAAAAGCAAACAGTATTTGAGTTTGGAACCACGAAGTACACGATATCTGGCAACGTGCACTAATGCAGCAGGTGGTATAGTCATGTTTGGCTATGGTCCTTTTTAAGCAGACCGTAAGAGTAACAACCTCGGGGAACGGTAAAGCTCAACCGACCGTAATAAAACTAGAAGAGAAGGTCTTCTCGAAGAGATAATCATGAATTGCTGAAGATAAACAAAAATGGATCAAGAAGTAAAGAAGACAGAGACAGAGTTAAAGAGAGAGGGAGAGGGAGGGAAAGCAAATGAAAACACCATTCATGAAGACCTATTTTTGGAGAGAAAAAAACAACCTAAATTATAATCGGTAAAGACCTACGGTTGGTTAGCTGCGGTGACAGTTATAATAAATTTACTATGACCAGGTATTGCAGTGTGCTGGTATCCATACGAAGCTGACTGATAAAGTAGTCATGCAGTCCAATAAGCTTCCGAAAAACAGTGGCACTTGTTCAGCGTTTCGTTGGCCGCGGCTCTCTTCCTAGAGTTTATTGTGAACGCGTCACGCCCGGCCCGTCCAGCCAATCCACCTCTGTATCGCATGCTAGAGAAGTCTGGTGCACGATCGAGTAAAGACGAACTAGCATGGCTCATAATGCCTAAAATGTCACCTCAGTGGACTCATATCCTTTGAATAAGCCTTTCCTCGATGTTGTCGATATGCTCTGAGCTCATGGAAGCCTTCCCGCTAGGTAACCACTGTCGCACAAGCCATCTATAGCGTAAGACCAGAACGCGTCAACAAAGTTTACGATGCCTAAGGTGCCAAAGGAAGTTTCTCAAAATATCTGAGCGTGCATTCAGTCGGACTGAATAATCTTAGGCGGACTCTATGGATAAGACGTTAGCGAACTTTGTCGTCTGGTTCGCACCCCATTCTGCGTACCGTCCAGGAATGGCCGTCAGTGAGTTTCACTTGAGCTAGTATGCGATGACAAGGTCGATCATTCAATCTACCCAAAGAGGCATAAGCACTTTCAATTGATGTCTTTTTTCACGGATCTTTTAATGACTCATATCTGGATCGAGGAGCGATGATGTGAGTGATTGAGTGGCTCCTAGAAAACGAAACCCGAATTTTTAACTAAGGAACGTGAAATCTGTAACCTGAGTGTAACACAACAGCATCATTCAGGCACGAATAAATACATACCTCAAAGTCTGGACAATTCAGTCACAATGTGAAGATCGTTGAAGGAACTTGTAATCACTCGTTAAATCGGTTAGCGTTCTCACGTAAACGAGTTCGAGAACAAACTTACGCGATGAACAAGGAAGCCGTGAAAGATGACCAGTCCTGGTCAGTGTTTAAAACGGGGCTATGTGACACAGTGAAAAGATGGAGGCTTTAGTCACGAGACGTAGATGGGAGGGAGAAGAGACAAGGAAACCAATGGCATCACAGACGAACGGATACCACAAAAGATTATCCCACATGGCTGTGAAATACGGTATGGTAGTCACAGCAGATTTGTTTTTGAATCTATCCGATTGTCGAAGTCGTTGATCCCGGTAAAATTAGAATGACTTTCACATTTAGTTCAATTGAAAAAAGAAATATCAAACAGATTGCACGAGTACATAAATAAGGTCACTAATGAAGGCAGCATGGAAAACAAGTGGTCAATGAATGGAGGTACACAGCGGGCTGCTTCATTAATAATACTAGTTTGAAACGAGGGTTTATTAATGGTCGACATGATAAGACTAGACCAGCGAACTGGACGAGTATAAATGCGGGTTGAAGAAATATAAATACGCAGATGACATAAAAAAAGGGCTAGTGAGTATTCTAAGCAATGGGAGTTGACAAGCAAATTGGATCATTGGAAATGAAACTGGTCAGACACAAGTTCAGCCCATTTGATCCAGGTAACTGGTTATTAAGAACGGAAAGAAGACGTATTACGAGATGTACGCATTTCGTCTACTCTTGTCGATCGAGTACGTGAAACACACAAGTTTATATATGATACAGTACACCAGATAAACCGATGAAAAATGAGGTTTTTCGAATAAAGCCAAGGAAGGCAGATTGTTTATAATGATTTTCTGCGTAAAACATGGGAGCCAAGGGCTGATATTAGATAGGTAGTTATAACTTTTTGGGTGTGTCTTCTGGGATTTAGTAGGAATTACTTCTAATGAGCTCAGACAGTTGATCCATACAACGTCATGGTTTCATCATGCAGATTGGAAGGGAATAAAATATGTCTAACATTAATTTTATATTTCGTTTTAAACTGCTCTTGATTTGTTCGCATCCGTGATAGATTGAGTAGTCCCGAGCGACGAATTTTCGCCATTCTGTTCTACTCTGTGATGCTTTTCATCAGACCAAGATGACCTCCCTGCACTACAATTCAGAAGTCTTTCTATAACCATAAAATTATTGGTGCTGGTCATTGGACTTGTTTGTATGGGGTGCTTTTATAAATAATGATCAACACGACACTTTTGTTAGCTCGGCCTCCGTAGATTACCTGATTCAGCATGTCTCAAACAGTGGGAGTGAAAAATTAGTTACAGTACCTCTCAACTGCAGGAGATACAATGCAACGACGGGACGGCCTACGGAAATACACCCGTGTAAGCGTAAATCGAAACTCCATCCGGATTTCTGATATTGCCTTCAGCCACTGAAATACATTTCAGTAGACAAACACTGAATACAAATGGCGCGCTCTTGTAGACAATTCAGTAATGTTAAGGCTTCCCAATCATGTATTTCTGGACAAGAACCCTGAAAGTAATATCTGTAAATACCGACACATTTTGACACAAGCCATAACACGGCTTATTATCTAAAACAAAACAAATATGCTTGTTCAAGACCAACTCGATCTGATTGCGAAAAAATCCTGAACACAGTTACTCGAATCCGAAAAAATTACTTGGCAACATTCATGTTGTAGTCGGTGCTTGCATTTGAGAACTAGTTTTATTGCGTCGAAATTAGCACATGCCTTAACCCGATCTGAGTGCTTTGAAGGAACAAGAACACTGAGCTAGGACGCGAACAGTGTAAATAATCTGCTGTGGCTAGTGTACTGCAGACTGCTGCTGATGGGACCCCCGTTGTGTTATCACGGATTTGGACGGATCCAAATGTCTCCTAGGTGAAAGTGTAAACTGACACGCTGAATTTTGGCGACGGAAGGAAGGCAAGCTCGAGGAGCTTCTTGACAGTCATTCACAATACCGCACATGTGAGCCAGTCATTTCTCGCTTACTGCCATGTGCGTGCAAAAAGAAAACCCATAAGGCTCTTAATCTTGCCGGTAGGTAAACACTAGCTTCTGTTCACCTCTTCTTTGTTCCTGTTTAGTGATTTCTACCTCCTCAGGCAACATACACTGAAAATGAATAGGAGGCGCAGTCATAAGTCTGCGGAATCTCAAACATGTCCTTGAGGCGCCGCTAGGTATTCGAAAGGAGTTGAGAAAGGAAAGTACTGTGCCGTCTGTGAATGTTGGTTCCATCAGAAATGCAGTAGGCTTACTGTCACAGCTTTTGAAGTTTATCTGGACAATAGTGGGCTGGTCTGGGTATGCACAGAATCTGTCAAGTCAGGTAGAAGTCAACGGACGGGCCTTCAGTGATCTCAGGAAACCACCGACCCTCACAACGAAACAGTGATCTGCAAAAGCTCTGGCCCAAAAAACTAGTCCAAAACTGGAGAGAGTAGAGGCTAGGTTTGAGGAGTTTGAAAAAGTCATGAATGGGGAAATCTTACAGCTTCGATATCTGGTGAATGCTTGTGATATAGAGCCAACACCACTAAAAGAGGAAACAAACAGCTTGGCAAAACAGCTAAGTTGCTTGGTCAGGGATACCGAGACAGCCATTGGAAGACATCGAACAGCAGTGATTAACGGAATCCCCGGACCATTAAGTTGAGTAGCCCGGCCGCGAGAGACGGACATGCGTCGCTATGTGGAGAGAGTGCTAAGAACAGCAAGCCTACCAGAACACTTCCTCATTAAAGGGATTTTCAGGCTGGGCAAGTGGAGCTTAAGAGGGAAAACCTCGTCATATGCCCCCGCTGGTAGTAATGGAACTTGGAAACCTGAAATATAGGGACGCGTTACTTGCTGCAACTGACAAGATTTTTATGGTCACAGTAGGTAAGATATGGGTGGAACCAGAACACTAGGACAAGGGTAAACGATGGCAGAGCCAACCCAAAGCTACTTTCACGGCGTCTACTCCCGCGCTGGGTCCATCATCGCGGGTAGGCACCACCCAATGTCAGCAGCCAGGAACACCAAAAACTCTCTGGGAACTGTCAACCCACATCGGCGCAGTCCAGGTAGATTCCAACAAGCCTGATTTTTGCCGTTCCAACCCCACCGCAGGGGAGTAAGAAATTTCACCTGGTGTGAACCCAGAAACTGAAGACTCAGGCCAACCAGAGTCACTAGACGTAAACATGACAAAAAAAGCCAAGGGCACTCGAGCTGTTGCCCGAGTGCAAACAAACAAAACCATGGTCATCTAAGAGACCCGAAACTAGAGCAGTGGCCACGACTGAGGAAATAACTGTAGTATACACCAATGCGGGCAGCGTGGATAATGAACGGACAGAATTGATGGGTGAAGCCTAGGACACTGACTGCATCGCAATCACCGAAACTTAGATGAGTAACGATGTGGCAAAAACAAGGTTTTCCGCGGCAGGGCACAACTCCTACAGGGCGGAGAGACAAGGGGGGAAAGGAGGGGGTGCACTTTAGCCTGTAGTGGATGTACACGAGCGGATGGCAGGAGAAGTAATGTCCACACCAAACATAGAGCTGGTTTCGTGCTACCTGAGCTCAGGACACACGGAGGCGCTCGTAACTTGCCCGGACAGGTCTCCATCCTCATCCCCTCACAAAGAAGCACTGTTATCAGAGCTTTTGACTTTGGTAGACACCCATTCTGATGGGTTGGTGATTTTCGGAGATTTCAACTCGCCGGAAGCAGGGTGGGAGGGATAGTGGGCACGGCGAATTGGATTCGGCGATCGGTTGATGGAGCTGGTGTGCAGATTCACACTGCCGCAGCACATAAGCCAGACAACCCGATGGAGAATAGGCCAGACACAGCCTTCTGGACCTCACACTCACAAAATCACCGGAGAAAGTCAATCACCCCGAGGTTGCTGCTCTTGTGGACAGGAGTGGCTGCGAGTCAATTCTTGCAAATCGAGCAACGCGTTGCCAATTTAAATGAATCTCAAAACCAGAACAAGATTGATTCGTAGTTTCTACGGTACTAAATTAAAATTCACAAAAGGTACAAATGCATAAAAACCTCAAGTATTCGGCCAAGTAGACTCCACAGTTAAACCCAAAGGTTCAAGGCCCCGTGGCTCGGGCATGACAGTCAGAAACGGTTCAAGGCCAAATTCAAATGTCTCACATGGATAAACAAACGTGCAAAAGTGGGGTGTATGGACCAGCTCCTCAAAGTATTGTCAAATATAGTCGAATTCACAAGGAATATGGAGCATGGGAAGGATTTCCAGTATTAGTTTTTTACAGCGACCATGCGGTGGTCAGGTTCCTGTTCAGAGGGAACCCCTAGCGACACCTCACAAACTAAGGAGGAACTTCCGGAGAGCAGGCTACCAGCCGCTGAGGATGGCTGCGGAGAGTGCACAAGTAGCAGCCTGCAACCTCATATTGGAGGATAAGTGGCTGCGCATAAATGCAGCTCGAGGTGACTCACGGATGAGTTCGCTCCGATGCGCGGGGCAAGAAGGAGGGGCCGACCAAGTTAGTGGGTACGCGGGGCCGAAAAAGCGCAGACACGCAAGCGAGTGACATGAAGACACTTCCGCAGCTAAGGTGGACTTATTCGCTTTCTGCGGTTCCTGTGGGCCTGCGAACATGTTCTAAAAATACAGAAATCCTGTCAGACAAGATGCAAAGCGAAATTGGCACAAAATTCCAAGAAATGCCCCAAGGCCTATACGACTCTGTACAGTCTAGGGTCCAGCCACTGGCGGCAGAAGGAAGTGTTATGGATGTGTATATTAGGCAGGCAACCAACGCCGGCGAGGAAGACGAAGCTCTTTAGGGGTCCTTTGAGCTCACACACATCTCAGATGTCGGGAAACATCCACCATTACTAGAGTCCTAAAACTTTCCCCAAAAGGACGAAATTGGTGTGGAACCCATAGGAGCGGAACTGGCTATCAATCGGTTAACTCGGAGTAAGCCGGACGGGCCAGACAGGTCTCACCCCGCCATCCTACGTCCGTTTGCAAGCAAAGTGTGTAACACACGTTTGAACAGTGCGTAGCCAAATTCACAATGGACCCCGAAATAAAAAGGCGATTATCAGTGATATTCTATGATACTAGATTGTTGAATGAACAGTGACACCAAAAAGATACAGACCTCAATAATGAGATCACAAGGACTCAGCAAACGAGAAACCAAATTGCAGCGTGCGAGCAAGGGGCACGTGCATCACGCAGGTCCAGAACAAGGATATGACAAAGTAGCGCTCTGAGCGCGAACAAACAACAATTGGTCCATAAAAACAAACAGCGCGCAAAGACACGTCAATAGTGTAAGCAAGTGAGCGATGTTAAGAAAAGCACTGAATCGGAGAGGTTTTAGAGGGATTTTCCACGACCGGTCGTTACACCGCCCACCAAAATCCTCCCGAATCCTTAGCAGAGTCAAAGGTTTGGTATAAAGGTACTGATTCGTCCTACCTACCCATGCCCTGCTGTCAGTGCGCGCGCCTAATGCTTGTCGTCATCGTTCTACTCATGGTTTCACCTAATCGGTTCGCCACATAGACGCGAGGCTATTCTACATCTTCCACGAGAACAACTGACGGATGGCGGGCATGAAGGTGAAACGTAGATGCTTTCCTTGGAAGGGCCGTCCTGCCCTGGCTGTATGCGCTTGCTTGAGTGTGTGTGTGTGTATGATGTGATCGCCGCTGCTTCCACATATGCAAAAGACATTTCAGTAACGTCAACCAAAACAAATTGCGAACACCGTCACATGTTTGATAGGGGTTACGGGGTATATTGTGCATCGGGTATGCGTGTGCGTTTCTGGGTGTACAATGGAATCGCATCTATCACCACATATCGGAAAAAACCTTCTGTAACGTCGACGAAAGACTGTGAGCACTGTAACCTGTTCGACGGAGACCATGTGGTATAACGAGTAAAATGTAGGTGAGTGTGCGTCGGGGTGTATGAGGGTTCGATACGTCAGTGTGTCGTGATCGCTTCCATATATGAGGTTTTCTTTACCCACCTCGAAGACGAATGCGAAATAGTCTACTGGGCTTCAGCGTTATCAGCTTCTCCGCCTTCACTCTCGAGTAGGCTAACACTTCGTATGTCACGAATTAGCGATCCGTTAGCTGTCTTCACCTTCACTCTTCTTATCATTCCTTCAGTCTTTTCGACGGCTTCCATTACTACTCCCAAGGACAAGGTTTTGAAATGTGTGCCTTAGTCTGCGATCATCACCACATCCCCAACCATGAATGGTCTTGTTTTGATCAGACACTTCTGTCGAGTCTGCAGAGCCGGTAGGTACTCACGAAGCCATCGCCTCCAGAAAACCTTGGCAAGATAATTCCCCTGCTTCCATCCGTGGAGGTAGCTCCAGCGAAGGTTTATCGGCCCTTGGAAACCCTCGTTCGATCTTAACGTCAATAAGTCGTTTGAGGTGAGCGCCAGGTGGGTGGGGTAACCATAGGTTACTGGAACCGAGGGGCGGTTGCTCAGAATTTTCTCGACCTCAGGCATGACGGTGTTCAGCGTCTCGTCGTTGGGCGGCTGTTGCTCCATGATCGACAGCAATATCCGTCTGGCGGACCGGATCATGCGTTCCCATGCGCCGCCGCGATGACTGGCCTGTGGGGGGTTGAAATGCCTTCATATGCCGTAGGCCACGGTTCGATCCTGCATTTCGTCCCTGTTTATGTTCTTGTGCCAAAGCCGCAATTCCCGGTGAGCGCCCACAAAGTTTGACCCGTTATCTGAGCATATATCGGCCAATATGCTCCTTCGATTGGTAGATCTCTGCAAATCCCGTAGGAAAGAATCGGTCGTCATCGAATGTGCGACTTCTAGGTGTACCGCGCGTGACCTCATGCATGTCATGATGCATCCATATCGCTTTTCTAATCTCTTCCAGCATTTGATCCACAAGAGCCCGAAATAGTCCAACCCGGTGTCGCTGAACGGCCACCAGCCCGTAGTCGCTCTGCATTCTGTCAGCGAAGCCATGTGTCGTTTGCCCGCTGCGGCATTGCGCCTCCAACAATGTACACAACGTCGGATTACGCATTTTACAGTCGCTCTTCCTCTGAGCAACCAAAGGCGCTTTCGGATGACGCTCGTCACGTGACTTTCCCCGGCATGTCCCTCCACGGCGCTGACGTGTTGGATCATTGGCTCTACTAGAGGTTGTCGCGCCGGCAGCAGTATAGGATACTTTGTGTCGAAGCTCAGGTGAGCGTAGGTCAGCCTACCATCCACCCGCAGCAGCCCACCATTGAGTTTGGGGTTTAAACGCCTCAATTTGCCTCTCGGAGATGATATTTCTCTGTCGATTGGTCCCACTTCTTCCGCGTTCTCGAGTTCTCGGGCGAATGCCTCGCGTTGTGTCATTCTGAAAACATCGTATTCTGCAGCTTTAAGCTCATCGAGAATTATCGGGTCGACCCGTATCCGGCCCGAAGGGCGTAGCCCCTTCATGACTAGTAAATTTCTCTTGGACCTGGCTAACCAAACTCACGCACGAAGTGTCTTCATCCAGGAAGAAAATCTGACCAATCGCGATAAGATTGATGTCGCTTCGACGACATTGGCCGCTATTACTACGCCTTTGATCTCCAGTTCTACTTCCGTAGGGGGTTTTAATTCAAACACGGGCCAGTCCTATTTAGGCACTTGCAGGAAGCTTGGCCCTCTCGTCCACGTGTCTAGTTACCTGAAGTTGGTCGCACCTCGGGATCACAGATCGGCTGGATTATCGCCAGACCTGACATGCTTCCACTGGTTCATGGCCGATTCGTCGTGCATGATCGCGAGCCGGTTAGCAACGGCTCCTGACGTTGTTAATGTAGTACGGTACTTTCGTCGAGTCCGTCCGGAAACTAGCCAAGTGCAGAAGTCGAGACATTTCTCTACCGCTTGCACTGCCCTGACTGCTGACACGGCTGCGCCGAGTTCAAGGCGCGGGATCGAAACCATCTTCAGTGGAGCAACGCGGGCTTTAGCGAACAGGATCCGCGTAGTATATTGTCCATCACCCGTGCACTATCGTTCGTACACCACAGCCTCATGGCCGACTTCGGATGCATCGGAAAAGGCATGTAGTTCTCCCGTCCGCGTTGTATGGCAAGGAGTCAAACATCGTGGAATCCTTATGTCCCCTAGTTCCTTTGAGGTGTTCAGAAATTTTTCCCAATTTAGCCGGTCTTCTCGGTCCAATGGCTGGTCTCAGTCGACTTTCTTACGGCAAAGCCGCTGCAGCAGGATCTTTCCGGGCAACAGCCGAGGAGAAACGAAACCGAGCGGATCGAACAAACTAGAGACGGCAGAAAGTATGCCACGACGGGTTACTGGCAGCTCAGGAACGTTTAGCTCGAAAACAAAGTCGCCCGTTTCCGCGTTCCAGTGTATTTCTAGAGAGCGTTCGGTAGGGAGCAGAGAGCCGTCTAAATCTCTAGCCCTTTTGGCCCCCGTCGTGGTACGGGATGACTCCGAGCGCTTCTGAAGCTTTCGATATCCATTCCGTTAGGAGGAACCCGCCCTCTTCTAGCAATCTTGCTAGGTCCCTGAACTGCGCTCGGGCCGAGTCTACATCATCGAATGACCCAAGATAGTCTTCCACGTGGAAGTTTCTGCTGACGCCATATACGGCCGACCGGTGGATCAAATCTCCATGTTTGTTCGCTGATTCTCCATGGGCGTAGTTCGCACAAAACGGTGATAATATGGCTCCGAAGGGGTGTACGCCCATCCCATAATTTATCACTGCGTTGTCCCGGTCGTTCTCTTCCCACCACAAGAAAACGCAATGCATCTCGTTCTCCTACCGGCATTTTCACTTCGTGAAGCATTTCCATGATGTCGGCGGACAAGGCCACTATACCCACTCTGAAACGGCACAAAACTTCGATCAGTGGCGTGGCCCAGTCAGGCCCTTGTAGTAGGCGATCCTTTGGCGGCTTGCCCTGGAACTTGGCTGCACGGCCGAAAACCACCCGCAGGTTTTCGGGTCTCTTGGGGTCGATAACCGGGTGGTGAGGTAGCCGCCAGCTCCCCTTCCGGCCGTCGGCGGTAGCAGGCACCCTTTCAACGTAGCCTACGGCTTCCTTTTGCTTCATTGATTCTACATATCATTCCCACAGATCCTGGTCTGAAACAAAGCGTTCTCTCAGTCGTAGCAGTCTCTTTTAGTCCCTACCCTCTGAGGCCTGCTCTTACCACACAACAACCAATACCAAGGTTGTCTCGCGGGCAAGCCAATACCTTCCATAACGACGTATTCTATCACTGCACTGGGGCATCGAACGATCCCAACGAATCAGGACAAGTGGCAGGACTACGTCGTCTAAGGTCTTCTCTTTCACCCCGTAATAACCCTAAATTAATTACTTGCGGTTCATCGGCGGCTGGTGCTTCCGAAGCCATCGCGGAGGCATCCAACGCTCACTTTTCCTCCTCTTCGGTAATAGCTCCAACTCACGCCCCTCAGCGTGCACTTCCTCCGACCAACAACTGCCATACGTCACCTAACCCTGACACTCACTTCCACATGAAGGGGTTGTCATTCATCTTTTTTAACTCGCGATCCATCTTAAATAAGCTTCATCACTTAAAAAATTGTCATAACCTCCAGTCCTGACATCATCTTTATTACTGAAACCTGGCTCACCGAACACACCAGCACAAGCGAAATTATGCTTGAAGGGTACAAGGTTTTTAGGGTAAAAAGGATCGACAGGCGCGGAGGTGGGTGCCTTGTGTACGTACAGCACGCCCTTTCAGTAGTCCCCATCACACATGCCACACTCGACTCAATTCCGGATTCTCTATGGCTCACAATTCGGTTCTCAACTGTAGTCATGCACATTGGCTGTATCTATCGCCCGCCCTCATCTACTATTGCAGACTTAACTTCTTTAATTGAAGCCTTTGATTACCTTTCACTACTACCTTCGGCCGCGAAAATCATAGCCGGTGATTTTAACTGGCCTAAAATATCCTGGAGAAACCTCACGGCACCTCCCAACTTAATAGACTTTGTATCCCATACTCACATTGGGGCTGGGTGCAACACGTTAAAACCCCTACTAGAAACGCCAACATACTAGATCTTATATTCACCCACAGCGTTTCCCACTTTTCGGTTTCCGTTCTGAATAAATTTCCGGGTAGCGACCATAAGATAGTGGCCGGTAACCTTTCATTCAATCCTTATCCATCAGACTATCTGACCCCAGTCAACAATCCCGTCCGTTTAAATTGGAACCCTCTGCCCAATCTCATCCGTACTCAAGATTGGAGCAGTTTTTTTCTAACGGCTGACCCCCAACAAGCGGCTGATCACTTTTACTTTAACATGGAAAACTGCCTCCAGAAACTTAGCCCAATATCCCAAAACACCTCCCTTAGGAAGTCCAAGCTTGCATCCCTCCAACAAAAGTACCTTAAGATGCAAAGACTTTACCTCCAAAACCACGACTTCTCTCTTTTCATAAGGCCAACGCGTCTTACTGATATTATGCGGGACCTAAAGGAAAAACAGCTCCGCAACGAAGAATCCAAAGCCCTAAGGCATCCCAATAAAGCACTGAAACTCTCACTCCTACACAAATCTAGGAATTCGGCAACGGATACTATGATCCAATATGTCGTGTTACCGAATAAAACTTCGGCCACCTTCCCTTCTGATATCGCTGAGGCCTTCAACCATTACTTCGCCAATTCCATGGCCCTGGCCTCAGACACAGCACCCCCAAATCCTCTGGCTATTACCAGCTCTTCCTTATCTACCATAACCTTTGAAGTAAACGTTATTTCCAGGCTCATCTCACGTTATAAAGCATCTGCGCGTCCTGGACCAGACGGGTTGCCCCCAGCTGCAATCATTAACGGTGGATCGGACCTTCCACTTTTACTGCTGAACCTATTTACCTTGTCACTCAAATTTAGTTTGGTACCGTCGAACTGGAAGCGTTCAGTCATCATTCCACGACATAAAAAGGACTTGTCCACGAACTTGCTAATTACCGCCCCATCAACCATACCCCTATCATTTCCAGAATAATGGAAACGATTATCAAAGATGGCATTACCACCTATCTTCTCGCTTCTAACCTTCTTAGCGATAGGCAGCACGGGTTCCTCAGATCGCGATCATGCACCACATGTCAGTTTGACTTCCTCAACCTAGTCACTAAGGCTGTTGATAGCGGGCAGGCATTAGTAGTTGTCTACCTAGATCTGTCGAAGGCTTTCGACCGTGTTCCACACCTGCATCTTATCTCCAAATTGCGTTCATTCGGCATTGGTGACCCGCTGCTTTCTTGGCTGAAATCTTATCTTGCTCATCGTTCGCAAGTGGTCCTCGCCAACGGACATACTTCTAAACCGAAACCTGTTACAAGTGGCGTTATACAGGGAAGCGTACTGGGTCCTCTCCTATTTCTGATGCACGTTAACGACGCATTGGATCTAGTACACCATGGCACGCCATTCTTGTTTGCAGACGATATAAAAATAGTTTACTTTTTCAATTCCAATGATGCTACCCATACTCTTTGCAACATTTCCGCTGACCTCGCAGCACTTGACCGCTGGTGCCACACCTGGAGGATGAGCTTTTCCACTGATAAGTGCGAGGTCCTAACCTACAAGTTCCAATTGCCCCCCGGATCCTTAACTCTTGGTGGGTCCCCAATAGCCATTCGACCTACTGTCCGCGATTTGGGCCTCAACTGTTTCTGCTCCCTCAACTTTTCTGAGCACGCTGCCATCCAAGCGGCCAAGGCTAGAAGAAGTGCGGCCCTTCTCTTCCGCTCCTTTCGTCTCCGGGACAGCATCATCAGCATCTACAAATCACACATCAGGCCTTTGCTCGAATACTGCCCAATAGTATTTTCTAACATGACGAAATTCGACAGAGTTGCGATTGAAAGCATACAAAGGCATTTCACCAAACAACTACTTGGTTGGTCCACGTCTTTAAGCTATTGAGAACGATGCCAAAATCTGAATCTTGACCCACTTTGGCTCCGCCGCTTAAGACTAAACTTAGTCTTTTTGTATAACCTGCTCCACAACCGGTCTTTTTCCTTTGACCCAGTAAGCTTCTCCCGTGAAACCCCCTACTCACTTCGGCACAGGCCTTTTACTGTCCCTTCTAGTATAGCTAAGTCGGCCATACGGTCACGTTTTTTCCTTCTTGTCTACTCTAAAGTCTGGAACAATTTGACCATCACCCTTCGAGCTTCACAAACCAAGTCCCAATTTCCGTCGGCACTCATCCCATATCTCAGCGTCACCCGTGCACTACAGTTATCTAATATGTGCTTGGCAGAAGAAATAGCTTACGAGAGGAGCCTCGACTTCTAAGACCAATCCCTTCTCCGACCCTGCTCCCTTCAATTAAGGACACAATCAACGATAGACAGTTTTATCTATCTGGCTGAGTTCTCAACGTTAGACTACCTATGGCCATTTCCTCAATGAACAGAACAAATGGAAATGCCACTAATTTTAACCACTTTGCTTCCATCCAACCCCGTAGTTTCTGTCACTCTTATGCCTCGTCCTTTACTGGTTTTTATATGCCTCCATTAACCGTTGATCCGCAGCAGGGGCACACCCTGACTGCTGCTTTTTATCTGCTCTCCTTTCCCACGTAACCCCCCTTCCTTCTTAGCCCTTTTTCAACTTTTGTCATGTTGATTCCCACATTTTCAAGGGTTTTGTCTGTTTATTCCATCACTTGTAAACAGCTGATTATGCACTTGGCATTACATTATCATAACCCACAGCTGGAAACACGTCCAGACTGCAATACCCCTTTATTTCAGGTTCGTTGTCTCCCACTATCTCAGTCGCAAAACTGGCTAACCAAGGATGCCACTTTGACTCGTACGGACAGAGACTCAAGTGGAACCTACCATAGCAATTGGGACCGAAATCAAACCATACAACAGGAAATACTCCTAATTGCTTATCAGATCGTTCAACGTTTTCAAAGGCAACCAACACGAGTTCCAGTTCACGCGCATGCCGCTACTATACAGCCACACTCGACTGATCCACCGACACATACATTGTCCTGCCAGACGAACCTTAAGCACTCGATGCCGTACGTTACCAGAAACGACGCTGAATAACACTGAAGGCAAATGTGTCAGCACATACATATATATTTGTCAGTGAAACAGCATAATAACTCTTAAGTCCATGCGGAGATTTCCCACTTTATCATCCGTTACCACTGTTTATCTTTCCTACGACGCGTAGCCGGCTGGAAATTGACTCTCCACTTCTCGAAGACCCTCCAGTTGCGCTTTCTTATTTCAGAATGGTACATGTTACTGATCCTGAATCTAAACTCACCTTTTTATGGTCTGCTGTTTCTCCCATATCCATCAGTGTTCACTCTCACAAAATTGGTCTCATGCCCTCCTGCTTCAAAACTCATTCCGTTTATTGAACTCCGGTAAATCCGTCATTCAGGGTTTGCATTGTCTTCATGATCGCTATCCTATTCGCATGCGTTGATTTTCCTGAACATAGTTCTTTACAATTTTCCCCCCTTTTCCTCTTGCTCAAAAATTTACTCCATCTGCTTAACCTCGGTGGGCCTCCGGTTTCCTTGGCTTGCATCATTCTCGTTCATAATGCGTCCTTGGCACTGCATTAATGATTTTTCGATATCTCCACCGCGAACCAGTGCCCAGGACGGAATCGAAACCGGTTCAAAAGTGCCGCGCGAAAAATTATCAGAATGATCCATTCAAACTGTTGCTGGATTTATTTTTCCATCTTCGATAATCTCGACTTTCATATTCCGAATTTGTGAATATTCCATCCTATTGAGTAACGTGTTACACCATGATCATGCGCTACAGCGTGCGTCTCGACCACGGCCGAGAAATATACCAGTATTATTATTATTATTACTGGACCATATAATATCCATCCCAATGCTGTGCGTACGGGAAAAAGTGCCTCGCGGTTGCCCACTCTCCAATCAAGTACTTAGTGTGCCTCCGGTACGTCGCAGCCGATGAGGAGGTCCACTTCGTCGTCGTCCCAGTCTACAACGATCACATCCTACAGGCGTGGCCACCTAGTCAAAATTGTGTTCACCGACCTTGGTGCTCGCATGAGGAGATCAGATAATGTAAATGCCTCTGTTGATTCGATTTTATCGTTAATGTTCAAGGGGATGGGTTGTAACCTCAACCGGCCGGCCGTTTTTACTTGTGTTCCGCCTACCGTGCTCACCGCTAACGACGTCGTACTTTTAGCGAGCCGGTGTTGGTCGGCAAACCGCTCCTTTACTAGGGTGGTGTCAGATCCACTGTCGACGAAAGCCATCGCTTTGACCACCCCGATTGGGGTCATCACTCCCACGGCAACTACCCCTAAATGCACTGGTTTACTGGCAGACCGCCACGTTGAACAAATCACACTGGGCTTGGTGTTCGTCTCTGGTGTGGTTTCTCTCGCCTGGTGTAAAAATCGACGGTGTCTGCCCGCGCAGCCCTCGTGACCACATCCGGCCCGTGTTCGACAAGCTGCCTCCCGGTGAGTGGTGTTGCGGCATATAAAAACGCTCCCGTCGTCCTCGCCATTACCCAACGTTCGTCCATTGTGGCGTTGACGAACTTGGGGCATTCTAGTAGCCCATGGATAGCGCCACACGACCTGCAACTTGGATGCGCTATAGACTCGCGTGAAATAGCGTGTGCATTGGTCCAAGGCCGGTATTTCTGATGTTCCCGTGAGGTAGTCTGATCCTGGCTAGTGCTAGATTTGTTTACTCGGCTACTGTCCCGGATGAGTCGGCCAAATCTGCTGTCGGCTATCTTGGCTTGCCTGTCCAAGTGTTCGGTCGGGTCTTCGAAGTTAGCCTCACGGTCGCCCCGGCTTATACTTTCCGCTTCTTCCGCCCACCGACCCTATATTTCGGGAGAGAGGTGACGGACTATGCCCTCCAACGTATGCACTGCATCGAGGTCAGTCCTGCAACCTAAATGGTCGAGGGCTATTGAACAGTTCTGCATTTTGATTACTAGGTCGACTTTTGTATGGACGACGCCCTTGGTTCTTCTGGCCCCTACCATCACGCCCTTTATTAGATTACCGGCTACCTTGAATAGCTGGCCAAACAGGTCCCACAAAATCTTCCTTGCTCGTGTGTAGCCTTGTTCTGGGTCGAGCATGGTACACCCACTGATAGCTTCTCTTGATCGGCCTCGACAGTAATGGGTCAGGTGGAGAAGCTTTGCCCGGGGTCGGTTATCTTGTTTTCGACGAAATTTTCGAACTGCCTGATGAACTTGCAGTAGTGTTCAGATCGTCCGTCGAAAACTGTCAGTTCTACTCTTGGCAGATCGATCGTTGGTGGCGTTGATATTTTATGTTCGACGACCGGCGCAGGGTTCCTCATTTCAATATGTTCTGAACTGTCGGACAGGTCGTATCCGTTGACCTGCCCACGCTCGTTCTGTTTATACTTTTCTTCCGCTTTATGGGCCTGTTGTATAGTTGATAACAGTTGTCGTTCTAGGTCCAATATCCTTAGCTTAAATAGGTCGACATTCTTACAATCCATATTACCCTCAGTAATAAATGAGCCAGCACTGACAGGACTAGGTGACCTAGCATAAACTAGAGAATCAAAAGTACTCAAAACCCCTCAAGTGACTTGCAATAATACTTCCTGTCCAGATTCAAACTGCTTCGATCATTTTCTTGGCACGTTGCGTATCTTCTCGTTCCAAGTTGATCAGTTGAGTATTGTAAAACGCCCTCAAGCAATGCGTAGCCGAATTCGCAACGGATCCCGAAATCAAAAGGCGATTATCCGTGAAAATTCTACGGTACTAGATTATCAGATGAACAATGACACGAAGCAGATACAAACCTCAATTATGCAATCACAAGGGCTCAAAAAACAATAACCGAATTACGACGTGTGAGAAAGGAGCACGTGCATCACGCAGGTCCAGAATGAGGATATGACAGAGCAATGCGCTGGGCGCGAACAATCAAACGTTGGTCCGTAAAAACATACAGTGCATAAAACAAGTCAACAGTGCAAATAAGCGAGTGATGTTAAAGAAACATGAAACTGCAATGTTTTTGGGGATTTTCCACGACAGGTCGTTACAGTGTGATATCTTGAACTTGCTTGGACTCATTTTGCCCTCTAGATGAGTTTTGGTTCACTTTTGTGGAGGCGGATGCAACAGGATCATGGTCGTCTCCATATTCACAGACGTTATTGCTGTCCCTACCGTCAACGTCTGCGGAAAGGAAGTTCTCCGCTAAGGGTAAATTATATATGATATCCGCGGATCATTATACACCTTGGCCGCAGACTAATCCGGTACTGTTTCCCTGGTGTACTTTGCTGCTCGTCGAGGCCCCCTTGGCCTCAAACCAGAGTGCCTAGCTCGGCAAGACATACTCTAAGGCTGGTATATCCTCACTAGTGACTGATACTCAGACCTGTGCCTTGGATACGCCGGTGCTTCTTGTATCCGTTTCAAATTATTGTAACACTTACGCACATGTAACGTCAGCGTTAAACACCACACCCACTGCTGCAAGGCGCCGCCGGAACGAAAATACTTCTCCATACCGTCTTGACGCGGTAGCCCCTGCATTTATCCAACAGGAACAAGACCATTTGAGGATTGAGGTGAATGAAGCTTCGAATAGTCTTCCATCTCCGCCATCTCACTGCTTTTTGGTTGTCAGCCTCCTAGAAACGAAAGCAGAAGTTCTTCCGGAAAGTCTCAAACACGATTCCTAGCCACTGCCATTCATCCTCGGGAAATTGTTCGCGAAAAGCAAGGATCGCCTGGCTGAACCAATTCGCGCTGAAGCTGCTCCCCGCTTGAGAAGGCTAGGAGAAGACGGACGGCCCCGAATGCCTAAGTTTGTTCCGTCTTCCCAGGAGCAAGATCAATCAGGGCTGCAACGCCACTGTCTTCCTCAAGGGTAAAAAAGTGCGATTAACCAATGACTTCTATCAGGAGGGCCGTCAAAGACACAAACAAGCCCTCACGGAAATGTGGAACAGCCGTGAAACGGGTGAGGCCAACCTCCATATTCAGGATTTTCGTATCATTAAGAGGAGACTGTGGCTAACGTGGCCGCCTCTAAAACCCACTCGCTCTACAGCTCCCATCCGTCGGGATCCAGGGACGTACACCCCCTTACGCACTTATATTAGGTCTGGTGGCTGGAGTAGTTCTCAGCAATGCTCTGAGCTTACTTAACAAAAGCTGCGAACAGGAATCGTTCGCAGCCCCCAGAAGGCCTGGGTTCATTGCTCTCATAGGAACCTGACTGGATGAAGAGGTATCGGATGCAGAAGTATCTCTACCAGGCTAATATCTCTTTCGTCCAGACAGAATTCACTCCAGAGGTGGAGGTGGCATATTGATTTACATCAGAGATTGTGTCTCGGCACACGTTCCTGAGCCATATACGGGCCCTCAAGGACTTGGTGAGAGGATATGACGTGAGGTGAAACTGACCTGCTGCGGATTTGTGACGCCGAGTCTGTTCCACGGAACAACGGCTGCTGAGCACTTTAGTGTTGCATTTCGTGAAGCGCTGGGCGACGGAGAGACACTGTCTGGTCCCGGATGACTTCAGCGCGCCCAACACTGATTAGGAGGATAGATTTCTCACCAGAGCAGCGGATAATTTCTTCCAGTACCTACAAACGACAGTGTGATCTGGAGCTTCCCCAACATATTCATTGGTGTACTCGCCTTTTAACGAACAGAGATCCTTTTTCGACCCCGTTTGTCTCCCCGAAATTCCGATGCTGCTTGTGTAGATACGCTACCCTCTTTTGGGTCCAGCGACCAAATCTTGCTGTGTATACACTGGAGGGCAGGGGCTCAAATCGCACAGGCACCTCGCTGTTAGCCTACCTTCTGGCTCACATCCTTTGATGACATGGACGCAACAGCTCATAACATGACGTGAGAGAACAGGTATCCTAAGGGTGTGAATCTGACCTGTTATATTATCCGAGATGGAATCAACCGGTATAGAGGCGTTCCCCATCCCACCTCCGACGGTTCTAGGGCCCCCCACGGTATGACAACGGGCTCCGATGTCCAACCCGCGGAAGAAATTGAGCTTCAAGGTAGTATCCAGAGACAGCAGCGGGTTGCGATGCGTACGAACAACTACAAAATCAGTACTCCTCCATGAAGATGAGGAAACAGTGCAGAATCCAGAACGGAGTTGCTGCGGAAAGTGTAGATGCCCTAAAACGACAGTTGGCCTATTTAAAAGACAACGGGGGGCAAAGCCACGCTCACCTGCACTTGTGGTAGACGAAAGAGTGTTGAATTCGATGTAGCTAAGGCAGATGCCCTGGGAAGCCACTACGCGTTGGCGTTCACAAGTAGTGAGCACTGGTCACCTCAATTATCGTTGTTTCAGACTTCAGTAAACTTTGGAGACTTTGAAGTCAGTGAAGTTATGACGATTTTAAGATCTGTCAAGACATGCGACTGGCCCCGGCCGGATGAAATCCACGTATCGGCACTACAGGGGCTGGCTGGGATTCCCGTGGTCCCAATCACCAAGTCGCCCAATACTTCACTGGCGAATGGAAAACTCCAGAACGATTGGAAACAAGCAACCGTCTTACCGATACTCAAGGGTAGAGACAAAGAGACAGCTGCCAGCTATCGACTGGTAAGCCTTGTCCGTGTCATCTGCAAAATGATGGAGTAGCTTTTAGCCCAGCCGTTTGAAGAACCTACTGATCATCACAACCTGTTTGGTCCTGCTCAGCACGGATTTCGCAAACCACGCTGATGTATCTCTTACCTTCTTTTGCCTCGAGAAAGCTGAGCGGAAACGAAGGCAGATGTCGCTTTCGCCGAAATCAGAAAAGCATTCGACAAGTCACCACAAGACAGACTCTTCCAGAGGCCCAAATTATTTGGAGTAATGGAAGTAAAGTACGTTCGTAGAACTCCTCCCTAGTCATTGTCATGTGCACTGCTCACACCATGCTACCTATTCTGTTGATCCTCAAGCAGATATAGCGCAGGTCAACCCTTACGTATGAACACTTCTTCACTCACGAGTGCCATGGCTTCCCTTCGATTTTAACTCTGCGGTGACAGTGGTGTCTAAGAGCCTCTTTCATCAGCAGCCCTTTCGCTATTACTCTACCCTCTCACACTCATTCCGTGGAGCCCTGTGAGATGCCTGCCGCTTGAAAAACTCTATCCACAACCTTATACTCGTCTCATTACAATCCCACTTACCCATCGATTAGGCACCCTCCCCACAAGGCCGCTATCAAAACCATAGTTGCTCATCCACTTTTCCCGCTCCCCCAATACTGACCCCCTGGCAGCCCTAATAACTCCCCCTCGATTTATACGCGGTTTGCGCCAAAAGTCCCACCCAGGGCCACCACGCCCTCCTCCGGATCTACTATCCGGCATTACTAGATCACCTCAGCATTCAGCATCATCATCTACTATAATTCATGAGTTCTGAGCGGTTATCAACCGTATTCCTAATGAAACTTTTCGCCCTCATACCAACCCGCTATCGCCCCTGATAACATTCACCCAATTTTATCATGGTTTCCCTATAAAGGCTCCATTAGACACACTATTTGCATCTCTTGATCGTTTATCCGGCACTACTCTCCCGTCGCTGTATAAAATGCCGCCACCCATTAGTCCTCCAGCGTCTCACCCAACATGCACCCTGCAGCAGTCACCCTTCTGAAGTGTCCATAGACTTGACACCCATCAACCAGGCATCCTATAAAGACGATCACGCAGTGCCCTACAAGCCACTGTCACGTATCCCACCTGCTAACCTCCCCAGCCCAGCTGCTACTTCACCTGCTGACACCCCCCTGGCCGACAACCCAGCTGCCGGAGGCCTACTTGGCCCCAGTAGTCACCAGCTTCCCTTACAGGGAGTCCTAGAGCACTGCAACCTCAGAGGTACAGGCAGAGTTTCCCCTCTACTGCTGAATTCCCGTTCGCTGTCGAACAAAATTACTGACCTAAGGAAACACGTACTTGCATTTAGCCTGGACATTGTTCTGGTGACAGAAACACGGTTAGCCTATCACACCCCAACTGAGGCTGCCTCTTTGGTAGGCTATAACTCCTTTCGAGTAGGCAGAGCAAACAGCCTAGGCGATGGTTGTCTTGCGTACATCAAACATAAATTTACTACCACCTTCCACCACCACCCAGTGCTCGACTGTATCCCCGGCCCTCTTTGGCTCTTCGTCCAAATTCCTGGAAGCGTTGTATATTGAGTGCGTATTTGGAGCAACTACTTCCAATTACTCTGAACTTCCGCGTATCACTAGGGATTTCGGGTACATTTACGCTCTATCTTTAGGTCTAAATATCATGGCAGGAGACTTTACCATTCCCGGTATTTGTTGGAATACAATGACTGCCCCTCTCATTAGTCCGAGTTCCTTCTGGGCACCTACACCCCGGGATGGACACGGCATGTCTCCACTCCAACAAGGCACAAAAATGTCCCTGACTTAGCCTTTGCCTATGGCCTACCTGACGTGAACGTCTCCGTCGCAGAAAACCCTCCCGGTAGTGACCAGAAAACTGTCACAAAACACTCCGCTGAAGTCGTTGAAATCCAAAATCAGAACACCTTTTATTCTCGCCTCAACTTGCTGTCCATGTTTTGATGTCTGATGTCTCTTGCTTCAATGGTCTATGCGATTACTGCACTTTTAACAGGGCCTGATCACCAGCTGCTGCCACATAATGGAGGCAAAAAGAATCTCCTTTGGTGATTCATCAGGGCTAAAAGGAAGAGATCCTCCACCGCTGTGCCCCAACCTGAGTGGCCTCACGGATGGGGGCTGTAGAGCGAGTGGGTTTTAGAGGCGGCCACGTTAGCCACAGTCTCCTCTTAATGATACGAAAATCCTGAATATGGAGGTTGGCCTCACCCGTTTCACGGCTGTTCCACATTTCCGTGAGGGCTTGTTTGTGTCTTTGACGGCCCTCCTGATAGAAGTCATTGGTTAATTGCACTTTTTTACCCTTGAGGAAGACAGTGGCGTTGCAGCCCTGATTGATCTTGCTCCTGGGAAGACGGAACAAACTTAGGCATTCGGGGCCGTCCGTCTTCTCCTAGCCTTCTCAAGCGGGGAGCAGCTTCAGCGCGAATTGGTTCAGCCAGGCGATCCTTGCTTTTCGCGAACAATTTCCCGAGGATGAATGGCAGTGGCTAGGAATCGTGTTTGAGACTTTCCGGAAGAACTTCTGCTTTCGTTTCTAGGAGGCTGACAACCAAAAAGCAGTGAGATGGCGGAGATGGAAGACTATTCGAAGCTTCATTCACCTCAATCCTCAAATGGTCTTGTTCCTGTTGGATAAATGCAGGGGCTACCGCGTCAAGACGGTATGGAGAAGTATTTTCGTTCCGGCGGCGCCTTGCAGCAGTGGGTGTGGTGTTTAACGCTGACGTTACATATGCGTAAGTGTTACAATAATTTGAAACGGATACAAGAAGCACCGGCGTATCCAAGGCACAGGTCTGAGTATCAGTCACTAGTGAGGATATACTAGCCTTAGAGTATGTCTTGCCGAGCTAGGCACTCTGGTTTGAGGCCAAGGGGGCCTCGACGAGCAGCAAAGTACACCAGGGAAACAGTACCGGATTAGTCTGCGGCCAAGGTGTATAATGATCCGCGGATATCATATATAATTTACCCTTAGCGGAGAACTTCCTTTCCGCAGACGTTGACGGTAGGGACAGCAATAACGTCTGTGAATATGGAGACGACCATGATCCTGTTGCATCCGCCTCCACAAAAGTGAACCAAAACTCATCTAGAGGGCAAAATGAGTCCGAGCAAGTTCAAGATATCACACTGTAACGACCTGTCGTGGAAAATCCCCAAAAACATTGCAGTTTCATGTTTCTTTAACATCACTCGCTTATTTGCACTGTTGACTTGTTTTATGCACTGTATGTTTTTACGGACCAACGTTTGATTGTTCGCGCCCAGCGCATTGCTCTGTCATATCCTCATTCTGGACCTGCGTGATGCACGTGCTCCTTTCTCACACGTCGTAATTCGGTTATTGTTTTTTGAGCCCTTGTGATTGCATAATTGAGGTTTGTATCTGCTTCGTGTCATTGTTCATCTGATAATCTAGTACCGTAGAATTTTCACGGATAATCGCCTTTTGATTTCGGGATCCGTTGCGAATTCGGCTACGCATTGCTTGAGGGCGTTTTACAATACTCAACTGATCAACTTGGAACGAGAAGATACGCAACGTGCCAAGAAAATGATCGAAGCAGTTTGAATCTGGACAGGAAGTATTATTGCAAGTCACTTGAGGGGTTTTGAGTACTTTTGATTCTCTAGTTTATGCTAGGTCACCTAGTCCTGTCAGTGCTGGCTCATTTATTACTGAGGGTAATATGGATTGTAAGAATGTCGACCTATTTAAGCTAAGGATATTGGACCTAGAACGACAACTGTTATCAACTATACAACAGGCCCATAAAGCGGAAGAAAAGTATAAACAGAACGAGCGTGGGCAGGTCAACGGATACGACCTGTCCGACAGTTCAGAACATATTGAAATGAGGAACCCTGCGCCGGTCGTCGAACATAAAATATCAACGCCACCAACGATCGATCTGCCAAGAGTAGAACTGACAGTTTTCGACGGACGATCTGAACACTACTGCAAGTTCATCAGGCAGTTCGAAAATTTCGTCGAAAACAAGATAACCGACCCCGGGCAAAGCTTCTCCACCTGACCCATTACTGTCGAGGCCGATCAAGAGAAGCTATCAGTGGGTGTACCATGCTCGACCCAGAACAAGGCTACACACGAGCAAGGAAGATTTTGTGGGACCTGTTTGGCCAGCTATTCAAGGTAGCCGGTAATCTAATAAAGGGCGTGATGGTAGGGGCCAGAAGAACCAAGGGCGTCGTCCATACAAAAGTCGACCTAGTAATCAAAATGCAGAACTGTTCAATAGCCCTCGACCATTTAGGTTGCAGGACTGACCTCGATGCAGTGCATACGTTGGAGGGCATAGTCCGTCACCTCTCTCCCGAAATATAGGGTCGGTGGGCGGAAGAAGCGGAAAGTATAAGCCGGGGCGACCGTGAGGCTAACTTCGAAGACCCGACCGAACACTTGGACAGGCAAGCCAAGATAGCCGACAGCAGATTTGGCCGACTCATCCGGGACAGTAGCCGAGTAAACAAATCTAGCACTAGCCAGGATCAGACTACCTCACGGGAACATCAGAAATACCGGCCTTGGACCAATGCACACGCTATTTCACGCGAGTCTATAGCGCATCCAAGTTGCAGGTCGTGTGGCGCTATCCATGGGCTACTAGAATGCCCCAAGTTCGTCAACGCCACAATGGACGAACGTTGGGTAATGGCGAGGACGACGGGAGCGTTTTTATATGCCGCAACACCACTCACCGGGAGGCAGCTTGTCGAACACGGGCCGGATGTGGTCACGAGGGCTGCGCGGGCAGACACCGTCGATTTTTACACCAGGCGAGAGAAACCACACCAGAGACGAACACCAAGCCCAGTGTGATTTGTTCAACGTGGCGGTCTGCCAGTAAACCAGTGCATTTAGGGGTAGTTGCCGTGGGAGTGATGACCCCAATCGGGGTGGTCAAAGCGATGGCTTTCGTCGACAGTGGATCTGACACCACCCTAGTAAAGGAGCGGTTTGCCGACCAACACCGGCTCGCTAAAAGTACGACGTCGTTAGCGGTGAGCACGGTAGGCGGAACACAAGTAAAAACGGCCGGCCGGTTGAGGTTACAACCCATCCCCTTGAACATTAACGATAAAATCGAATCAACAGAGGCATTTACATTATCTGATCTCCTCATGCGAGCACCAAGGTCGGTGAACACAATTTTGACTAGGTGGCCACGCCTGTAGGATGTGATCGTTGTAGACTGGGACGACGACGAAGTGGACCTCCTCATCGGCTGCGACGTACCGGAGGCACACTAAGTACTTGATTGGAGAGTGGGCAACCGCGAGACACTTTTTCCCGTACGCACAGCATTGGGATGGATATTATATGGTCCAGTAATAATAATAATAATACTGGTATATTTCTCGGCCGTGGTCGAGACGCACGCTGCAGCGCATGATCATGGTGTAACACGTTACTCAATAGGATGGAATATTCACAAATTCTGCGTGCTTCGTGGATTAGCGTTCCGCTGGATGTCTTCAACTTCACAGTTCTTCTAATTTCGTCAGAGTATCCTATACTTTCCATAATCACGCCCAAAGGCCAGGTGCAGAAATGCCCGTGTTTATCCCCGATCACCATTACATCCCCAAACTTGAATGGTCTTGTTTTGATCAGACACTTCTGTCAAGTCTGCAGAGCCGGTAGGTACTCACGAAGCCATCGCCTCCAGAAAACCTTGGCAAGATAATTCCCCTGCTTCCATCCGTGGAGGTAGCTCCAGCGAAGGTTTATCGGCCCTTGGAAACCCTCGTTCGATCTTAACGTCAATAAGTCGTTTGAGGTGAGCGCCAGGTGGGTGGGGTAACCATAGGTTACTGGAACCGAGGGGCGGTTGCTCAGAATTTTCTCGACCTCAGGCATGACGGTGTTCAGCGTCTCGTCGTTGGGCGGCTGTTGCTCCATGATCGACAGCAATATCCGTCTGGCGGACCGGATCATGCGTTCCCATGCGCCGCCGCGATGACTGGCCTGTGGGGGGTTGAAATGCCTTCATATGCCGTAGGCCACGGTTCGATCCTGCATTTCGTCCCTGTTTATGTTCTTGTGCCAAAGCCGCAATTCCCGGTGAGCGCCCACAAAGTTTGACCCGTTATCTGAGCATATATCGGCCAATATGCTCCTTCGATTGGTAGATCTCTGCAAATCCCGTAGGAAAGAATCGGTCGTCATCGAATGTGCGACTTCTAGGTGTACCGCGCGTGACCTCATGCATGTCATGATGCATCCATATCGCTTTTCTAATCTCTTCCAGCATTTGATCCACAAGAGCCCGAAATAGTCCAACCCGGTGTCGCTGAACGGCCACCAGCCCGTAGTCGCTCTGCATTCTGTCAGCGAAGCCATGTGTCGTTTGCCCGCTGCGGCATTGCGCCTCCAACAATGTACACAACGTCGGATTACGCATTTTACAGTCGCTCTTCCTCTGAGCAACCAAAGGCGCTTTCGGATGACGCTCGTCACGTGACTTTCCCCGGCATGTCCCTCCACGGCGCTGACGTGTTGGATCATTGGCTCTACTAGAGGTTGTCGCGCCGGCAGCAGTATAGGATACTTTGTGTCGAAGCTCAGGTGAGCGTAGGTCAGCCTACCATCCACCCGCAGCAGCCCACCATTGAGTTTGGGGTTTAAACGCCTCAATTTGCCTCTCGGAGATGATATTTCTCTGTCGATTGGTCCCACTTCTTCCGCGTTCTCGAGTTCTCGGGCAAATGCCTCGCGTTGTGTCATTCTGAAAACATCGTATTCTGCAGCTTTAAGCTCATCGAGAATTATCGGGTCGACCCGTATCCGGCCCGAAGGGCGTAGCCCCTTCATGACTAGTAAATTTCTCTTGGACCTGGCTAACCAAACTCACGTACGAAGTGTCTTCATCCAGGAAGAAAATCTGACCAATCGCGATAAGATTGATGTCGCTTCGACGACATTGGCCGCTATTACTACGCCTTTGATCTCCAGTTCTACTTCCGTAGGGGGTTTTAATTCAAACACGGGCCAGTCCTATTTAGGCACTTGCAGGAAGCTTGGCCCTCTCGTCCACGTGTCTAGTTACCTGAAGTTGGTCGCACCTCGGGATCACAGATCGGCTGGATTATCGCCAGACCTGACATGCTTCCACTGGTTCATGGCCGATTCGTCGTGCATGATCGCGAGCCGGTTAGCAACGGCTCCTGACGTTGTTAATGTAGTACGGTACTTTCGTCGAGTCCGTCCGGAAACTAGCCAAGTGCAGAAGTCGAGACATTTCTCTACCGCTTGCACTGCCCTGACTGCTGACACGGCTGCGCCGAGTTCAAGGCGCGGGATCGAAACCATCTTCAGTGGAGCAACGCGGGCTTTAGCGAACAGGATCCGCGTAGTATATTGTCCATCACCCGTGCACTATCGTTCGTACACCACAGCCTCATGGCCGACTTCGGATGCATCGGAAAAGGCATGTAGTTCTCCCGTCCGCGTTGTATGGCAAGGAGTCAAACATCGTGGAATCCTTATGTCCCCTAGTTCCTTTGAGGTGTTCAGAAATTTTTCCCACTCCATCCGGTCATCTCGATCAAGTGGCTGGTCCCCATTGATTTTCTTACGACAGAGCCTCTGCAGCAAGTTCTTCCCGGGTTGCCACCAGGGCAGACAAGGCCGGGTGAATCGAACAGGCTGGAGACGGCTGGCAATATGCCACGATGAGTAACTGGTTGGTATGTGACGTTCATCTGGACAAAGTAGTCGTCTGCCTCAGCATTCCATTGTATTCCCCGAGATTGCTCAGTGGGGAGTGGAGACCCATCCGGACCACGAACACTATCTGCTCTCTCGTGGTATGATATGGCTTCGAGCACTTCCGACGTGCTCGACAACCGTTTCGTGAGATGGAAGCCACCCTTCTCTAAAAGTCATGTCACACACCCAAATTTCGTTAGGGCCGAATCAACATCGTCGGAAGACCCAAGGTATTGTTCGACGTAAAAGCTTCTGCTAACGCTGTCCACTATCAACCGGTGGACCAGAGTTCCACGTTTTGTTCGCGGGTTCTCTTAAGGCGTAGTTCACATTAAACGGAGGTGATATCACTGCGAAAAGATGGATTGCCGTTCTATAACTTATCACAGATTAGTTCAGGTTGTTTCCGTTCCACCACAAGAGTCATAAAGGGTCTCGTTCCTCCACCAGTAATTTTACCTGGAGAAGCATTCCTCTGATGTCGGCTGACGAGGCCATTCTGCTTTCATTGAAACGGCACGAGACCTCGATCAAAGACGTGGACAAATCGAGCCCCTGTAACAGACGATCATTGAATAGTTTGCCTTGGAACTTAGCCGCAGATTCGAGGAAATCACGCAGCTTTCCTGGCCTTTTGAGATGAAGAACCGGGTGATGAAACAGGTACCATTTTCTCTCTCTGCCGTCGGTGGTTGCAGGCACATTTTTCAAGCAGCCAAGCGCTTCGTTCTTCATCATTACCTACGGGTACCTTTTCAGAGAACCAGATCTCGGCCGAAACGTTTTTCAAGCGTGGTAGTTTTTGAATACCGTAGATTCTGTCGCCATTCAGAGGATCAGCTTTTGTACGCCACTAGAGAGGAACCCTGAACTGGGCTTTGAGGCCTTCGTTTCCTTGTTGTGCCGTCTGTAATGCAAGATTACCTTATCGAGTTACCGATGGTTGGTCGTCTCCGAGGTCAATAAACTCCCCTTCTTATAGGCGCTGCAACTGGTACCATATTTAGTCCTTTTCCGCTGACAAAGCGTTGATAGATCCACGTCCCCCCGATGAACCACAAAGCACCCATCCTAGCGTCGTGCTTGCGGCAGAGGGTACCTGGCTGTCGACTAGTCCCTGGTCGAGCACCGATGTGCTTCTGGTACGTCGCAGCTGATGAGGAGATCCGGTTCTTCGTCCTCACAGTCTACGACGGTTGAATGCTGCGGGTGGGGCCACCTGGTTAAAATTGCGTTCACAGCCCTTGGTGCTCGCATGGAGAAATCGCTTAATGTAGAAGCATCCGTTTATTCGATTTGCCCTTCGGTATCAGGGGCGACGGACTGCAGTCACAAACAATCTCGAGTTATTACCTGAGTTCCGCCCACCGTGCTCACAGCTAACGGCATCGTGCTTTTAGCGAGCCGGTGTTTATTAGCAAACCGCTCCCTCACCAGGGTTGTGTCTGATCCACTGTCGACGAAGGCCGAAGCTTTGAACGCCCCTCTCGGGGTCATCATTCCTACGGCAGCTACTCCTTACTGTGTTGGTTTACTGGCAGGCCGCGGCGTTGGACAAATCACACCGGCCTTGGTGTTCGTCTCTGGAGTAGTTTCTTTCGTCTGGTGTAACAATCGGTGGTGTCCGCCCGGAAAGCCTTCGTGGCAAAATCTTGCTCTTGTTCGGCGAGCTGCCGCTCGGTATGAGGTGTTAAGGTGGATAAAACACTTTCCGTCCCCCTCGCCGTTCCCCAAATTTCGTTTACTGTGGCTTTGGTGATTTTCGGACATTCTACTAAGCAGTGGCTGGCGTTGCAGGTCCTGCAAATTCGATGAGCTATAGCCTCGCGTGGAGTGGAGTGCTTATTTGTCCAAGGCTGATCTTTCGGGTGTTCCCGTGCAGCTTGGCCGGTGCTAGGTCTGTTTACACGGTTGCTGTCTTGGACGAGTTAACTGAATATGCTGTCGACTATCCTGGTTTGCCTGACTAAATATTCGGCCGGGTCCTCCAAATGGGCTACATTGTCACCCTCTGTAAAGTCCAGCCACCGGAACGTTCAAGCGATACGTAGCGACCAATTTCAACACAATTCAAAACAAAGTCAATTCGAAATAGCTACGGTACTATACACAACAAACTGATTATTTTTACAATAATCAAACCTCAATAGTGTTCCTTCCGGGCTCGTACGCTCCAAATTGAACAGCAAATCAACAACTGCAGCTGCATTACAGCGAAAGTTCAGATACAGAAGGTGAGGTTACCGAGTACAGTCACAACGAAGTTCAAGCTGAGCAACTTTCGCTCGAGGCAACGGTGGGAGTCTGGTTTGTGAAAAAGCTTTGGAGCAATAGAACAAACAATCGGAATTTTGGCAAAGAGAGTTCATATGAATGAAAAATGTCGTTTGTAACATGCACGCTAATGCATGGAACGAGGTATTCTGAACTCCTTTACGCCGATCCCAAAATCCGACCCGGATTTTTCTTGTGCGCCGCCAAGTCTGGTCAACCTCATGCATAGGCTCGCCCTACAGTTCCCCGATACGTAACACTGATCACCGTCAATAGCAGCTTTCGGTGGGACCAGTGGTTCAACCCTCAGTGGTCCCTCCAGGCTTGGCAGATCCGAAGACCCGCCTCCCAGTTGAGGAGAGTTGGCTTTTGAACTTACTCCACAAGTTTCCGGTTCACCTTCAATAAGACAAATCTTTCTAATGTCACGGGGCACTAATCCTTCCTTGGTTCGCACTGTTTCTTTTATACCAAGCCATCGTCCGAAGCTGAGATGCTTCCGATAACTCCCATCGGCCACTGGCCACGCAGCAAGGCCTCCGAAATTAGTAGCTCTACAACACCCGATCTGAGGTTTCTTTCCCGAGTTATCCATTTATGCCACTGTTGTAACGGTGGAAGGTATTCCCTGGCCCATCTCTTCCAAATAAAGATGTTAGGTGGTTTTCTTGCCTCCGCTGACGAACCATTCTATCTCGCAACGAATACGTTGGAATATCTCGAGGGTTTACCCTCAGGATAAGTAGGTCACTGGGCGTGAGTACGGGCAGATCACGACGGTCCGAGTCAAAGGCACTAGCTGTCGTCCGTTTATTATCCGCTCACTTTCCGTAAGAAATGTCAACAATATTCCGTCAGTCGTCAGCTGTTCGTCACAGACTGAAATAGGTACTCTTCTAACGGAGCGCACTACTATCTCCCACATGCCACAAGGGTGACTAGCATGAGGAGGGTTGTAGCGTCACTGCACACCCCGTTGCAGCAATCTATCAGCAATCTTATCACTAGACCAGTTTCCCATTAGGTTCTTCAGTGCTCTTTGAGCCCCAACAAAGTTTGTACCATTATCACTAAAAATCTAGGCTGGCGCCCCTCTCCTCGACATGAAACGCAGTAGCGCCATAATGAATGACTCCGTGCTTAGAGAATAGGAAACTTCAATATGTACCCCGCGCATCTGGAGGCAGGTTGGGATGCATCCATGTCATTTCTCTATGCTGCACCCATGTTAAACTGCAAATGGGCAAAAATAATGTATTCCGACGCACTTGAACGGGAACCAACGGTGTTGGACTCTAAAGCATAGTAAAGGAGCCATTATTTGTTAACCTACGACTGCCAAATGCTTCCGACATTTCCAGCATCTTCCAGGTGCTAGCTTGACTGTAGCTCTCCCCTGTACAATCCAAAATATTTTGCAAAGTTTCACGAGTAACTGAGATGGTCCTGCATACTCTTGCATTACTTGATATCATCGGATTACCGAGTCTGTAATCGGGTGAGTCTTGGGTAGTATCATTGGGTGTTTCACACCCTGAGGCTGAGTGGAGTAGTTCATTCGTCCTCCAACACAAATAATTTCATTGAATAAAACTGGATCGAGTTTTGATAGAGTTCTGTTCATCGGAGATTTGTTAGCGCGTAGGTTATTACACCCGGCTCGTAACCATTTTAACTCTTCACCATAGACCTTAGCTTGAACAATCGGAGTAACACTTTCCTCCGCTTTAGCAATGTCGTGTACCTTCAACGGCCCAGTTTTTAGTCTTATATCTGTGCGGCCACTCCTCATGGCTGCAATGTACATTTAAAAACAGGTTAACCACGCTACCGACGTCAGTAGGTGAAACCAACTGGAGTACTCAGCTAGAAGTGCGTCCGTCCATGTATTCTGCAACATTGTGAGAACCGTACTCGAAGGCTGCTTCAACTCCGCCTTCGGCGGTGTTGCGACAACCGTAGAACTGGTCGGCTGTCAAGTTTCGTCCTTTTTCAAGAAGTGAGGACCTTCAAACTAGCAGTTGATATCAATCGGTGATGTTGTGCCTTTTAGCGCCAAGTCTGCAGAGTTAGCCTTCGATCTGACATGGCGCCACTGTCAGGGTTTCGACAACTGATGAATTTCAGCCAAACGGTTCGCAACGCAAGCACCGAATCTCGTTTTATAGTTGCTTATGTAGTACAGAACTATAGCAGAGTCCCTCCAGCAGTAATTCTTATCAAAGTTGATTCCAGTTTCCTCTATAAGAATCAGAGGGACTCCATCGGCCAGTTTTGCTGCGGCTAACTCCAATCGAGGGATCTTTACGGTCTTCAGAGGAGCTACCCTTGATTTGGAAAACAATAGGGCACAACAAGGGAGGTATATCCCTCGAAACCATTCTGGAATACTCCAGGACTCCATAGACAACTTCAGAAGCGCCACAAAATACATAAAGCTATGCACCTTCTTTCAGTAAGTTATCTCTAACAACAGAACACTGAATTTTGAATGCGTAAAGTTGTTCCATGCTCCTTAACCACTCAATCCAGCATTGTGGTGGCTTTTCTCCAATTGGGCCGTTCCAACAAAGATTCAAGCGACACGGTGATTACAATAACACCTTGCCTGGCGGAACGAAAGGTGAAACAAACCCTAGTGGGTCGAACACTGATGATACTATAGACAAAAAGTTAAGCCTTGTTTGATACCTCTCGCGTATTGTGAATGAAAAACCGGAACGTGTCTTCTGTTGGATTCCATTCCAATCCCGACGTTCTCTCCAGCACTGGCTCGCAATCATCTATTTCTAAAGTGGAATGGGTCAACTCAGATTTCGGTAATATATCCAGCACCTCCCCACAATTACACTCCCACCTATGAAGCCGGAATCCGCCTCGTGATAGTAACTCACTCATCTGGATAGCAACAAATTTTGCATTCTCCTGCTCGGGCAAGGACAAAAGACAGTCGTCTATACATAAGTTACTAGACACGGCCCTGGAGACGTAATACTCATACTGTCCTCCCCAATCAGCTGCCTCGCGATGTACCGCAAAATTCGCACAAATTGGGGAGGAAGTGGCGCCAAATGGGTGGGAATTCAGTTGATATTCAACAAGACTACCACCTACTTGACCATTTTCCCACCACAGGAACCTCAGTGCTCCTTTGTCTCTAGTCGGCACTCGAACCTGCTTAAACGTTTCTCCTATATCCGCAGCCAAAGCGACAGGTTCCTTTCGAAAACGAAGCAACACTCCAACTAAGCTTGCTATCGTGTCCGGTCCCTGTAGCAAGTAACCTTTAAAGAAGCGTCCCTGGAATGGAGCCGCACAGTCAACCACCACCCTTAGCTTGGTGGGCTTTTTAGGGTTTGTAACCGCGTGATGTGGAAAGTATCACTTTGGCTCAAGTCTCATTTTTAGCTGTACATCGAGCACTAACTGGGTTTGGCCCTTGCTCACATAACCCTATATTATTGTAGAGTATTTGTCAAGGAATTCAAGGTCACGCGCAAACCTCTTCCTCAATCCGTTAATCTCTCTTTGGCCACAGTATAATTTTTTGGAAGTCGGACCAAAGGATTTCTTCACGGAGGTGCAACTTCATAGTGTCCGTTCAACAGGGTTATGGGATTGGAAACCACACCAACGGTCTGTTTGTCTTCTAATGAGAGAAAGTTTTTTGATACGCACCGGTCGTAGAAATCGGCTTCGCATGGTCGATCGATCTGTTCCACCAAGGGATCGATTCCCCTCTCAACATGGTTTACTGCCTTCACAAAGCTTGGTTTCTGGTTTATCGGACCAAGAAAAATCCATCCTAAAATTGCCTGTACGGTATAGGGTTGTTTTCTTTTACCGCATCTTTGCCCCAATGCCCAATGTGCTTCCGGGATGCCGGCACTTATCAGGATTCGCACTCTCGAATCTTTCGGATTCTGCCTTTGGAAGCATTGTAAGTGAGGCCAGGATAAAACGTGCGGATCTTTGCAGTAATGGGCTGCTCGGGTTGGCAGCCTATCAACACAGAAGGCTCTCCATATTTAAGAAATCATTCTCTGACAATGAGTTCAGTCGCAGCTCCGTTATTCCCGAATTCCAAGTGGTGGTCCCACTTACGGTCGAAATCGAAAGCGAGGTCGAGGACGTCTTCAGGCCCGCCAGCTCCACAAGGTCTTTTTGTATTAAAGTCACATCGGACCCGCTGTCCAGCAGGGCGTGTAACAAACGTTTGAGCAATGCGCAGCCAAATTCGCAACGGATCCCGAAATCAAAAGACGATTATCAGTGATATTTTACGATACTAGATTACTACATGAACAATGACATAAAAATATACAAACCTCAATAATACGATCACAAGGACTCAACAACGAGAAACCGAATAGCAGCGTGTGAGCGAACAGCACGTGCGTCACGCAGGTCCTGAACAAGGATGTGCCAAAGTAGCGCTCTGGGTACGAACAAACAACAATTGGTCCAGAAAAACGACCAGTTCATGAAGACAAGTCAATAGTGTAGGCAAATGAGTGATGTTGGGAAAAACACCGAATCGCGAGGGAAAAAGGGGGATTTTCCACAACCGGTTGTTACACCGCCCACCAAAATCTTCCTGGATCCTTAGCAGAGTCAAAGGTTTGGTATAAAGGTACTGATTCTTTCTACCTACCTAGGCCCTGCTGTCAGTGCGCGCGTCTAATGCTCGTCGTCAACGTTCTACTACCGGTCGCACCTAACCCACTGGCTACATAGAAGTGAGGCTAGTCTACATCTTCCACAAGACCAAATGATCGATGGCGGGCGTGAAACGTCACATAGATGGTTTCCTCGTAAAGAGCCGTCCTGTCCTGGATGTATGCGCTTGACTGAGTGTGTGTGTATGTGCGTACGTGCCGGGGTGTACAATGAAATCACAGGTATGACTACGCATCAAAGGAGGACTTTCTGCAATGTTAACAAAAGACCGTGTGGCAAGAAAACGAGTAAAATGTAGCATGTGTGTGTGATCTAAGCTCCGCTACTTCCACATATTCAAGGGGCATTTGGTAACGTCAACAAAAAGCAAACAACGAACACTGTCACATGTCTGATGGGGTTACGGGATGAAGAGTGCGTCGTGCATGTGTGTATGTGTCGGGATGTACAGTGGGATCGCATTCATGACCACATATCGGAAAGAACCTTCTGCAATGTCAACGAAAGACCGCGAGCACTGTAACGTGTTTGACGGAGACCGTGTGGTATATATGGTGTTTCTTTATCCACCTCGATGACTAGTTTGAAAAGGTCAACTGGGCCTCAGGGTTATCAGCTCCTCCGTCTTCGCTCTCGAGTAGGTTAATACTGCGTATGTCATGAATGAGCACTCCGTTAGCTGTCTTCAACTTCACCGTTCTTATCATTCCGTCAGTGCTTTTGATGGTTTCCGTAACTACTCCCAAAGACCAAGTGCGGAAATGTGCGCGTTTGTCGGCGATCATAACCACGCCCTCAGCTATGAATGGTCTTGTTTTGGCCAACCACTTCTGTCGAGTCTGCAGAGCCGGTAGGTACTCCCGCAGCCATCGCCTCCAGAAAACCTTGGCAAGATAATTCCCCTGCTTCCATCTGTGGAGGTAGCTCCAGTGAAGGTTTATCGGCCCTTGGAAACCCTCGTTCGACTTTAACGTCAATAAGTCGTTCGGGGTGAGCGCCAGGTGGGTGGGGTCGCCGTTCAATACTGGAACCAGGGGGCGTTTGTCCAGGATTCTCTCCACCTCAGTCATGACGGTGTTCAGCGTCTCGTCGTCGGGCGGCTGTTGCTCCATGATTGACAACAATATCCGTCTGGCGGACCGGATCATGCGTTCCCATACGCCGCCTCGGTGGCTGGCCTGTGGGGGGTTGAAATGCCATCGTATGCCGTAGGCCACGGTTCGATCCTGCATTTCGTCCCTGTTTATGTTCTTGTGCCAAAGCCGCAATTCCCGGTGAGCGCCCACAAAGTTTGACCCGTTATCTGAGCATATATCGGCCAATATGCTCCTTCGATTGGTAGATCTCTGCAAATCCCGTAGGAAAGAATCGGTCGTCATCGAATGTGCGACTTCTAGGTGTACCGCGCGTGACCTCATGCATGTCATGATGCATCCATATCGCTTTTCTAATCTCTTCCAGCATTTGATCCACAAGAGCCCGAAATAGTCCAACCCGGTGTCGCTGAACGGCCACCAGCCCGTAGTCACTCTGCATTCTGGCAGCGAAGCCATGTGTCGTTTGCCCGCTGTGGCATTGCGCCTCCAACAATGTACATAACGTCGGATTACGCATTTTACAGTCGCCCTTCCTCTGGGCAACCAAAGGCGCTTTCGGATAACGCTCGTCACGTGACTTTCCCCGGCATGTCCCTCCACGGCGTTGACGTGTTGGATCATTAGCTCTACTACAGATTGTCGCGCCGGCAGCAGAACAGGATACTTTGTGTCGAAGCTCAGGTGAGCGTAGGTCAGCCTACCATCCACCCGCAGCAGTCCGTCGATGAGTTTGGGGTTTAAACGCTTCAGCTCGCCTCTTGGAGATGGTATGTTTTTATTGGTCGGTCCCACTTCTTCCGCCCTCTTCAGTTCTCGGGCGAATGCCTTGCGTTGTATCATTCGGAAGTATCGTATTATACCGCTTGTAGCTCATCGGGACTTATCGAACCGACCCGTATCCGGCCTGAGGGCCGTAGCCCTTTCATGACTAGTAAATTTCTCTTGAGCCTGGTTAACCAAACTAGCGAACGAAGTGTCTTCATCCAGGAAGAAAACCTGACCAGTCGCGATAGAATCGATGTCTTTTCGACGACAGTGGCCGCTATCACTACGCCTTTGATTTCCAGTTCTACTTCCGTAGGGGGTTTCAATTCGAACACGGGCCAGTCCTGTTTGGGCAATTGCAGGAAGTTTGACCCTCTCGTCCACGTGTCCAGTTGCCTGAAGTTGGTCGCACCTCGGGAGCACAGGTCGGCCGGATTATCGCCAGACCTGATATGATTCCACTGGTTCGTGGTTGATTCATCGTGGATAATCGTGAGCCGGTTAGCAACGAAAGCACTAAACCGGGTCCGGACGTTGTTAATGTAGTAAAGTACTATCGTTGAATCCGTCCAGAAGCTCACCGACCAAATGTAGAGATCGAAACATTTCTTCACAGCTTGCACCGCCCTGACTGCTAACACGGCTGCGCTGAGTTCAATGCGTGGGATCGAGACGGACTTCAGTGGAGCAACGCGGGCTTTGGCAAACAGGATCCTCGTGGTATATTGTCCATCTCCTGCGCACCATCGTCCGTACACCACAACTCCATAACCGACTTCGGATGCATCGGAAAAGGCATGTAGTTCTCCAGTCCGTGTCATATGGCCAGGAGACAAACATCGTGGGATCCTTATGTCCCTAATTTCTTCAAGGTGCTCAAAATTCTTCCCCGTCCAACCGGTCCCTTCGGTTCGGTGACTGGTCCCAATCAACTTTCTTACGGCACAGCCGCCGCAGCAAGATCTTTCCGGGCAGCAGCCATGGTGAGACGAAACCGAGCTGATCGAACAAACTTGAGACGGCAGATAGTATGCCACGACAGGTTATTGGAAGCTCGGGAACTTTTAGCCCGAAAACAAAGTCGTCCGTTTCCACGTCCCATTGTATTCCTAAGGTGCGCTCGATAGGAAGTGGAGAGCCGTCCAGATCTCTCAGCCTTTCAGCTTTTTCGTGATACGGGATGACCTTCAGCACTTCGGAAGCGTTCGACATCCATTTTGTTGGATGGAAGCCGCCCTCTTCCAGCAATCTCGTCAGACCCCTGAACTGCTCTGGAGCTGATTCAACATCATCGAATGACCCAAGTTAGTCGTAGACGTAGAAGTTCCTGCTGACGCTATCTACTACCGTCCGATGGACTAGACCACCATGTTTGTTCGCTGATTCTCGGAGGGCGTAGTTTGCACAAAATGGTGACGATATGGCTCCGAAGGGGTGGACGGTCATCTTACAATTTATCACTGCGTTGTCCCGGTCGCTTCCTTCCCACCACAGGAAACGCAACGCATCTCGTTCTGCCACCGGAATCTTCACCTGATGAAACGTTTCCCTAATGTCGGCAGACAAAGCCACTTCACCCACTCTGAAACGGCACAAAACTTCAATCAGTGGTGTAGTCCAGTCAGGCCCTTTTAGTAGACGATCGTCTGGCCCTGGAACTTGGCCACACAGTCGAAAACCACCCGCAGTATTTTGGGTTTCTTGGGGTTGATAACCGGGTGGTGAGGCAGATACCAGATACCCCTTTTGCCGTCGGTGCTAACAGGCACCTTTTCAACGTAACCGAGGGCTTCGTTTCGCTTCATCAAATCCGCGTATCGTTCCCACAGATTCTGATCTCGAATGAAGCGTTCTTTTAGTCGTAGTAATCGTTGGAGAACGTAATTTCTGTCGTCAGTCTACGGGTGCGCCATGGGAGGGGAACCTCGAACTGTTTTCTCAGCCCTCTAGTACCTTGCCGCACCGTTTGTAGAGCGAAGTGATCCTCTTGAGACAACGTTGGTCTTTCGTCTCAAATGTCACGGAACTCCTTTTCATACAGCCGCTGCAGGTGATACTCTACGCGGTTCGTTTCGGCGGATAAGTAATTCACGGAACCACGTACCCCTACTGGACCGTATAACATCCATCCTAGAGCTGGGCGTACGGCATAAGGTGCCTGGCGGTCGCCGATGAGGAGATCCACTTCATCATCTTCCCAGTCTACAACGGTTACATCCTGCAGGTGGGGCCACCTATTCAAGATTGCTTTGACCGACCTAGGTGCTCGCATGTGGATATCAGCTAACGTGAATTCCTCCGTTGGTTCAATTTGCTCGTTAGTGTCTAGAGGGATGAGTTGCAGCCCCAACCTACCGGTAGTCATTACTTGTGTTTCGCCCACCGTGCTCACTGCTAACGACGTCGCACCTTTAGCGAGTCGGTGTTTGTCGGAAAACCGCTCTTTCACTAGAGTAGTGTCGGATCCACTGTCGACGAAAACCAACGCTTTGACCACCCCAGTCGGGGTCACTACTCCCACGGCCACTACGCCTAAACGTACCGGTTTACTGGCAGATTGTGACGTTGAACAAATAACGCTGGGTTTGGTACTCGCCTCGGATATGGTTACTCTCGCCTGATGCAGCAGCCGATGGTGTCTGCCCGTGCAGCCCTCGTAACCACATCGGTTCCTTGTCCTACAGGCTGCTGCCCGGTGCGTGGTGTTGAGACAGATGAAACATGTTCCTGCCATCCTCGCCATTCCCGACCGTTCGTCTATTGTGGCGTTGCCGAACATGGGGCATTCTGGTAGTCCATGGCTAGCGTCATATGATCTGCAATTTGGCTGCGCCGTGGCATCGCGTGAAATGACATGTGTTTGGTCGAAGGCTGGTATTTTGGATGTTCCCGTACAGGGGTTTGGACTTGGCTAGTACTGGGCTTGTTAGCTCGGTTGCTGTACCGGATGAGTCGGCCAAATCTGCTGTCAGCTATCTTCGTTTGCCTGTCTAAGTATTCGGTCAGGTCTTCGAAGTTGGCTTCTCTGTCGCTTCGGCTTATCCGTTCTGCTTCTTCCGCCCACCGACCCTGTAGTTCGGGAGAAAAGTGACGGACTGTTTTCCAAAGTGTGCATGGCATCTAGGTCAGCCCTGTAACGTAAATGGTCGAGGGCTGTTGAGCAGTTTTGCATCCTAATCACCAGGTCGGCCATTGTGTAGACGTCACCCTTGGTTCTCTTCGCCTCTAACATCACGCCCTCTATTAGGTTACGGGCTACTTTGAAAGATTGGCCAAACAAGTCCTTTAGAATCTTCCTTGCTTGGGTGTAGCCTTGTACTGGGTCGAGCATGGTGCACCCGTCGATAGCTTCTCGCGCTCGGCCTCGGCAGTAGTGAGTAAGGTATAAAAGCCTTTGCCCAGGGTCGGTTAACTTATTTTCAACGAACGTCTCGAACTGCCTGACAAACTTGCAGTATTGCTCAGCTCGCCCGTCAAAAACCATTAGTTCTACTCTAGGCAGATCGATCGATGGTGGTTTGTAGTCGGCGACCGGCGTGGGGTTCCCTATCTTATTGCACCCTGATCTATCGGAAGTGTCGAAGTCGCTGGTCTCATGCTCTCGCGCTTTCTGTGTACACTTCTTCTCTGCTTCCTGTGCCTGTAGTCTAGCCGATAGTAACTGTTGTTCTAGGTCTAGTATTCTCAGCCTATATAAATCAACATCCTTACGACCAATATTGCTCTCACTAACACACTAACTAGCACTGACAGGACTAGACGATCCAGCATCAACTAAAGAATCAAACGTACCCAAAACCTCCCCAGAGACTTGCCGTGTTACGTCCTGTCCGGATTCCAATGTTTTCGATTCTTTTCTTGGCATTTTGCGTGTTTCTCCTCGTTTCAAATTGATCTATTGAGTATTCTAACGAACGTTTGAGCAATGCGCGGCCAAATTCGCAACGGATCCCGAAATCAAAAGACGATTATCAGTGATATTTTACGATACTAGATTACTACATGAACAATGACATAAAAATATACAAACCTCAATAATACGATCACAAGGACTCAACAACGAGAAACCGAATAGCAGCGTGTGAGCGAACAGCACGTGCGTCACGCAGGTCCTGAACAAGGATGTGCCAAAGTAGCGCTCTGGGTACGAACAAACAACAATTGGTCCAGAAAAACGACCAGTTCATGAAGACAAGTCAATAGTGTAGGCAAATGAGTGATGTTGGGAAAAACACCGAATCGCGAGGGAAAAAGGGGGATTTTCCACGACCGGCCTTTACAGGGCGTAGGTCTCCACAGAGCCCCCGGTCCGTCTACTCGTACTGGTAGCGCACCGAAGCTGACACGACAATCTGACCTAAGAGTAGCCGCACAATTGCCGGTCCACTGCCCAGGCCTTTTTGCACTTTCCGTACTAAGCCTATCCGGCTGCAGCCTTTTTGTTGTATCTTGCAGGACTCACTCGGTGCGCTGCTTTTGTGCACTATGCAGTAGAGGGTGGTGCCGTTTCTGACAACCTGATGTTGGACATGGTTTGGAAACAGGACAGTTGCTAGACAGATGTCCACACTTGAGACACGTAAAAACAAGCCTCGATTTCTTTAATCAATGCCCAGCGATCGGGCGTATCATGAGACAGGAACCGCTGAAATTCCTCAAGTGCGTATATTCCATTACATACAGAGTACCTATTAGCTGTGACCAACAAAGCAGTACTCCGTTTTGGCTTTTGTGCATAATTCCTCCAACTGGATGACCGCGAATGCCCCTGGGCCTTGATATTGGCAGCCAGTTTGCCGAACCTTCTTCGAGCAATCCGCGCCTCACGGGACACTGAGTGCTGTAGATCTTGGAACCTGGGCCCATCTCCTCTTCTCAAGATATCATCAACGGTCCTGACCCACAAATCCTGGAGAAGCGTCGATAGCACTCGAGTAATCATTTCTATGGTCTGCAGTGAGTTGAGGCCTGATATGCAAAACATCTTTGTGGGAGCAACTTCACATTTGAGCATTTTAACAACTACTTGGTCGGGGCATTCAAATCTTCTACCAGAAGCTTCAAACCTTGCACTAAGCCGTCACCCAGTGAACAAACCACTACATGATCTTGTCCATACGGATCCTTTAGGAATTTTCTAGCCCTACTATGTGCCAGTGTTGGAGGCAGCATAACATTCGGAAATCGCATCCTTTGCTTGTCCCTTGCAGTAACGCATCAAGTAAAGTAAGCTCTGGCCATTAAGTCGAACTCTTCCTTCGAGGCAATATTCAAACTGTTTCACAAACCTCCAATACTTTGGCTAGCAGCCCGCAAATGACTCCATTTCCACCCTGGGTAAATCCAAACGATAATCCGCTGCAGGTTCCGCCACTGGAACCACGCTTGTTGTTCGTGGTGCATCATTTCTGTACGTGACAACAACCTAGGTAGCGAGAAAGATGTTCACGGACCATTATTCCACCCATGAGTTCGTCTCTGTTGACTAGGTTTACTTCTTCCTCAACAAGTGCCAAACGCAGCTTCGCCATTTCCGCCTCATCCCTCAACTTGAGCAGCTTACGTTGCTTATCTAACTGTAATTGTTCTGCAGCCTCCTTCCCCTTCAACTCAGCTAACAACAGATCCGCTCAAGCTCTGTGGGAAACCGAGGTAACCCTAGAACAACCTGATATACTAGAGCCTGAGCAAGAAACGTGACCAACACCTACGGGCAAAAGGGTTTGGTTCACCTGCAGGGTATTGTCCTTTGATTCGGAACGGTTTGCCGAATGGTTGCGTAATTTCATGTCTCATTGGTTGCCAAGGTATTGAGTAATGTAAAGTCCAGCCACCGGAACGTTCAAGCGATACGTAGCGACCAATTTCAACACAATTCAAAACAAAGTCAATTCGAAATAGCTACGGTACTATACACAACAAACTGATTATTTTTACAATAATCAAACCTCAATAGTGTTCCTTCCGGGCTCGTACGCTCTAAATTGAACAACAAATCAACAACTGCAGCTGAATTACAGCGAAGGTTCAGATACAGAAGGTGAGGTTACCGAGTACAGTCACAACGAAGTTCAAGCTGAGCAACTTTCGCTCGAGGCAACGGTGGGAGTCTGGTTTGTGAAAAAGCTTTGGAGCAATAGAACAAACAATCGGAATTTTGGCAAAGAGAGTTCATATGAATGAAAAATGTCGTTTGTAACATGCACGCTAATGCATGGAACGAGGTATCCTGAACTCCTTTACACTGTGGCTTATGCCGTCCGCTTCTTCCGCCCAAAGGCCCTGCAACTCGAGGGAGAATCAGCGGGCTGTACCCTAAAATGCATGCGTTGCTTGGATACTAGCCCTGTACCCTCAGTGATCGAGGGCTATCTAACTGTTCTGCTTCTTGACTATGAGATCGGCTATTGTTCAGGCGTCACACTTTGTTCGCTTGGCCCCTGACATCAAGCCCCATATCCGATTGTGGGCAACCTTGAACGGCTGGCCAAACGGGTCCTCCAGAATCTTTCTCTCCCGTGCGTAGCCTTGTTCTGGGTCGAGAAAAGTACACTCGGTAATAACGTATCTGGTCCGACCTCGACTACAATGGGTCAAGTTGAACAGTTTCCGTCCGGGGTCGGTAACCTTATTTCCGACGAAGGTTTCGAGTTGCTTGGGGAACTTGAAGTACTACACAGATCGTCCCTCGAAAGTCGTCAGCTGTACCCTCGGTAAATCGATCTTTGGTTGCACTGGTGTTGAATGTTTGACTGCCGGAGTAGAGCTTTCCTCTTCTGTTTGCCCTCGTCTGATGAAGGGATCGTTGTCACTAGTTTTATGCTCACGCTAGCTCTGTCTACGCTTTTCCTCCTGCTCCTAGGTGTGTTGCCTAAAGGATGAAAACTGCTGTCCTGGATCTAATGTCCCCACCTTAAACAAATCAGCACTCTTGCAACCAACATTACCGTGGGCAATACATGAACTACCCCTGACTGGGCTAGGTGATCTAACAATAACTCTACAATCAAAGGTACCCAAACAATCCCCAGTGGTTCGCCGCATTACTTCCTGTCCCGGCTTCGATGGCCTCGACCCCTTTCCGGGCACTCTATGTGTTTTTTTTTGCAAATTGATCAAACTGAGTAAGGCATCACTCTCTTGAGCAGGACGTTGCCAAAGTAAAATGAATCCCAAAACCAAAACACGATTGATCCGTAAATTCTACAACACTGGATTATTAAATGAACGATAAGATAAAACATATAAAAACTCAATTACGCCATCAAACAGATTCAGAAAACGGGAACCAAGTTAAGGGCTTGAGGGAGATATGCACGTGCATCACGCAGGTCCAGGACAGGGTGCGAAAAAGTAGCGCGATGGACGTGAAAAACAAAGGTGGGCCCATGGAAAAATAAAAGTTTACGAAGGCATGCAAACACGGTATATGAGGGAGTGATATCACGGTGAAACGAAATTACATTGTCTTTGAAAGATTTTCTACACCAGGTCGGTGCGGAGGCTCCTTGGTGCCCGCATTGTATCTGCGACAAGAGCTTCCTCAAGCGCCGTCCGTTTTGTCCGACTAACTTCCGCACGTTGCTCACGCACGCTGTGATATTGGTCATAACTCTCACGTGCACACAGAATGAATGGCAATTAACAAACACCTGACTGCTCTGTTCATCTGTGAGCATCTCACTCCCTCTATTTTGCCGGTTTTCGTATGAGCGGCTCTTTACTGTTATCTCTGTCCTATTCATGCGTGTCACATATTGACCTCGGTCATATTTCTTTTGAGTGCCGGTGGTCAGGATCATTGGTATTTTTGGAAACAGACTTGCTCTGTCTAGTAGGCTCCCTGATGCAGCCGCGAATATCATTGTTTGACGCACCGCATTCAAAGGTACCCATCACCATTGTAAACAAACCCTTTCGATATGGCTGTTGGCTGTCAAATTGCCCCCGGGTATATCGAACAATTTATTCATTTTTCTTGCATCGATAAACGGACCTTAATTGGATAATCAGAATGGCCTCGTCAGCCGACATCAGAGGAATGCTTCTCCAGGTAAAATTACTGGTGGAGGAACGAGACCCTTTATGACTCTTGTGGTGGAACGGAAACAACCTGAACTAATCTGTGATAAGTTATAGAACGGCAATCCATCTTTTCGCAGTGATATCACCTCCGTTTAATGTGAACTACGCCTTAAGAGAACCCGCGAACAAAACGTGGAACTCTGGTCCACCGGTTGATAGTGGACAGCGTTAGCAGAAGCTTTTACGTCGAACAATACCTTGGGTCTTCCGACGATGTTGATTCGGCCCTAACGAAATTTGGGTGTGTGACATGACTTTTAGAGAAGGGTGGCTTCCATCTCACGAAACGGTTGTCGAGCACGTCGGAAGTGCTCGAAGCCATATCATACCACGAGAGAGCAGATAGTGTTCGTGGTCCGGATGGGTCTCCACTCCCCACTGAGCAATCTCGGGGAATACAATGGAATGCTGAGGCAGACGACTACTTTGTCCAGATGAACGTCACATACCAACCAGTTACTCATCGTGGCATATTGCCAGCCGTCTCCAGCCTGTTCGATTCACCCGGCCTTGTCTGCCCTGGTGGCAACCCGGGAAGAACTTGCTGCAGAGGCTCTGTCGTAAGAAAATCAATTGGGACCAGCCACTTGATCGAGATGACCGGATGGAGTGGGAAGAATTCTGGCTCAATTTGCGGGGACCAGGGGACATACGGATCTCCACGTGCCTACCTGCTGATCGTACAACATAGACGAGAGAGTTGCACGCCTTTTTGGATGCGTCTGAAGTTGGGTATAGGGCGGTGGTGCATGGACGATGGCGACTGGTAGATGGACAATAAGCTACGAGGATCTACCTCACCAAAGCTGGCGTGGCCTCACTGAAATCCGTTTTGATCCCGCGCCTGTGTCAGCAGTAAGGGAGGTACAAGCAGTGAAGGGATATTTCAGTTTCTATGGCTGGTCAGCTAGGTTCTGGACGGGTTCGACCATAGTGCTGTACTTTCATCGCTAACCGGCTCGCGATCATACAAGAAGAAACTGCTAAGGACCAAAGGGAACGTGTCAAGTCGGCCCACTACCCAGCCGATCTACGTTCTCGAGGTGCTACCAACTTCCGGCAGCTAGACACGTGGGCAGAAGTGCCGAAATTCCTGCGCCCGCCTCAACGGGACCGGCCCGTTTACGAACTAAAGCGACTTCCCGTATCAAAAATGGAGGTCAAAAGAGTGGTGATGACGGTGGCAGCCGCCGACTCGACATCCATCTTGTCACGGTCGGCCAGGCTTTCCTCCTGGATGAAGACGCCTCGACTGCTAGTATGGTTGGCTAGGTTTAAGAGGTGTCCGTTGATCGTAAGGGCAGTCCACCCATTTGGTCGCATACTAATGGGCCCAATGGATCCTGACGAACTTTGATCCGCGGAGTGTGATCTATTCAAGGTGGTACAATTCGAGGCCTTACCTCGAGGGCTCGAGAATGCCAAAGGAGCGGAACCGAGAGGCAAAATTCATCACTTCCAAAAAACAACTTGCAGCCTCTGAATACTAAACTCATTATTTGACTACTGCGGGCAATTGGTAGACTGACCAACTCGCATCTGAGTTTTGACTCGAAGTACCCCATATAACCACCGGCTCGGCAACATGTGATAGAATAGATGATCCGACACACACATGCCGTGTGGGGACACACCGAGGAAAGCCACGTGACTAGTGCCGTTCGAAAGGGTTTTTAGATACTGAGAGGAAGGAAAACCGTAAAAAGCGTAGTCGGGTGTTCTGTACACTGTAGGAGACGCACTACGGTCGCGGGCAAACAACGTGCGGCTCCTCTGCCGGAATGTAGACTGACGCCGGGGTGGTGGCCGCCAGGTGACACCGGACTTGACTATTTCGGACCTTTGTGGGTCAGGTGCCGAAAAAGATCGGGAAAGAGATGCGGGTGCAACACGACGTGCGTTAAGCCTCGTGCAGTACACCTGTAAGTCGCGCATTCAATGACAACCGACTCCTTCTTCCGGGTCCTGCAAGGCTTCATCAACCGAAGAGGCATACCGGCAGATATCTACTCCAACAATGGGTCGAGTTTTGTGAGCTCCCAACGAGAACTCCGGCGATGACACCAGGACATAAACCGGGGTGAGTTGCAGGACTAAACCGCGGTTTACGGTATCCGATGGCACTTCAACCCCCGCAGATCAGTCACCGCGGTGGCTTGTGGGAGCGCCTGATCAGGTCCGCCAGGCGAGTACTGCTGTCAATAATCGAATAACAACCACCCGATGGTGGGACGCTGAGCACTGTGATGACCAAGGTCGAGAGGACCTTGACCAACAGCCCTCTAAACCCAGTGTCTGCCGGCGACTCTGCCAATCTGGCGCTCACTTCGGACGACCTGCTGACACCAAAGGTCGAAAGTTGGTTTCCAAAGCCCAGAAAACCTCCTTGGTGGTCACCCACATGACAGGGAGCAGATGAATTACCTGGCCAGGGTTTTTCGGGGGCGATGACTGCATAAGTACCTACCGATCCTGCGGACTCGACAGAAATGGCTGACGAGAGAAAGGCTATCCAGCGTTGGCGACCTAGTGATGGTCCCCGACGAGCACACTCATTTTAGCACGTGGCCTTTGGGTGTCGTCATAGAAGTTAGCAGGAGCTCCGACGAGCTGGTAAGAGCGGTACAGGTGAGGACCGCCGAGGGAATGCTGACTGCCGACATGCGCAGTGTCGGTCTCCTGAAGGGCGAGGACGGACCAGTCGGCGCCACCGAATCAGTTGCCCAATAGCATTCAGCTGCGAGTTTCGATCCAAATAACAATCTCACGAAACTTTACCATGGCATCCATTTGTATAATAATAATTCTCTGCGCGTGCGCTCAAAAGCCCGCTCTGGTTACCGAACACAACATGAGTGAGTAGAAAGGTTATCGCAGAGTCCCGGTAGACCACCTAATCCCCTGAGTGCTCGACCACTGCCTGCCGCCCACGAACCGTCATTTGTGTTTTCCATATACACGCCCCACACCTGCTGGACGAGCCATAGTGTTCATAGTTATTACTTTGTCACTGATAGTACTGAAGACACTTCCCGCATGTAGTGGCGTTTATGACTTACGTACCCAAAACACCTACGCTCACGATCATCCGCACGCGCAAAAAGGACAGTTCTGCTCCATACCCCAACCAGGACATGATATCGTTTCACCATTTCCAAATTCGTTATCGGCCTCGATGAGGACGATTATGCACGTGATCACCACCGTGGTTTTCTTCTCACATACGCACACAAACGCACACGCACACGCACGCACACACATGTAATCGTTCACGGCTGTCCTCTCGAAGAGAGCACAGTGATTCGGAATCTACACATTTCCCTTCAAGCCTACAGCCGAGCAGCGGTTCTCGTTGACAGCGAAGTGGAACTCCCCGTTGGCCTGGTATCCGGACCAAGTGCGAGCTGGAGTGTGTGAGTGGATTACTGACGTCAGCAGTGGTAGGTAAGCGCAACGGCAGAAGAGTATAGGGGGGTAGGAAAAATCAGTACCCTTATGCGAAAACTTCGACTCTGCAGGTAATCGGAGTTGTTTTGCTGAGAAGCGTAAAGATCGGTTGGCTACGTATTGCTCAAAAGCGTACTTCGGCCGATTGCCTATCTCAAGCGGAGTGTGGGTACAAAATTCGGTAAACCGCTGTTGTCAAACACGGAAGAATTGACGGTAACGGAATAAAGGGTGGGCTGAAGCGCTGGCCAAGCGCTATCCGTCGGTAATTACGCTGGAATTGACCTCATGAACACCGAGTGTGAGCAATGCTCCGTCATTCCTCCTTGGGGACTTTTCGGAGTTGGAGGTGAAAACTGCTCCCCAATCTGTGAACACACAAGTCTCCGGGTACGGATGGAATTTACACAGCATCGGTAAAGTAATTTGCCGCACAACTCACTCCACCACTTTGCCAAATTACTCATCTTGTCCGTACTAGGTGGCAGCCCATCTACAGATTGGAAAAACGTAGTGAAAGCACAGCTGTACAAAGGCGGAACGAAATCTGAGGTCGCCATCTATCGCCCGGTCAGCGTCATGTCCGTAGCTGGAGAGGTTGTAGAGCGGCTTGCGGCCGCTTGTCTCAAAGAACGTTTTGAACAATATCAGCTAGTTTGCACACAGCAACGCGGTTTTCGAGGGGACAGGCCGTTCCTGATTAACTCACTGATCGCACGCAAACGATAGTCTGCTTCTGAAGCCGGAGGACTTGGCACGGACGTCATGTTTGCGGATTTCTGTTGGACCTTCGACAAGGTACCCCACGATCAACCGCTGTTGAAGCTCCGGACTCCCGGTATCGTTGGGTCCGTGCTTCACTGGATTGAAGACTTATTACCTGGGAGAACCCGCCATGTGGTAGTTGTGCAGCCTCTGTCCCGGAGGTATCCCGTCACTAGTGGTGTCCCGCAGGGCCTAGTCTTGGAAAATTGTTAGTCCCTGCTTTTGTGAGCGACCTTCCTCAGACACTGCGATACTAGTGCCTCATTTATGTCGATGATGGGAAAGTCCAGCAGCCACTCAGTCAGAGGAGGATCATGAGCTGCTTTGGCTGGACCTACACGCGGCGTTCCGTTGGTCCAACCACCGGGGTTTGCCAAAGAATTCCCAGAAATATGCCTGCGTGAGAGGAAGATCCTGGTGTTCTTGTCACCGGTAATCTGAAGACTCAGGCCCACACCGATAAGGCCTGCGCTTCCGCGTGGGGAATGTATGGCGCCATTTGCCGTCCATTTCTGCGCCTTCGACTGAAAGCTGTCCAATCGCTGTACGCTTCTTACGTGCGTCCACGACTGGAATGTGGTGGTCCCGCGATCTATTCATGGACGGTTGCTGAAGCAGCCAGACTGGAAAGAGTCCAGAGTCCAAAAGGCATCAGCTATAAGGGCCGACTGGAAGCCACCGGGTTGTGCCCTATTGTCTGAAGGCGGATTCGCGGTGATCTGATTCACAAAAGGCACATCATTTGAGGTGACACGGGTGCCGAATTACAATTAGAACTACCGCTCCGTAATAACCACAAGCTACGGGGACGTGCTCATGCTGCGAATGCCAGGTTTCACCGGCTTGCCGATGCTGTGTCGCTCATCCAGGAGGGCGACCAGTCGCTGCAACTCTCTCCCTGCTGATGCGATGGAAAAGGTGAATGACGGTATCTACAGGCTGAACCTAGGCACATTCCTGAAAGGGCATTAGCAAGGCACTGACATTTAGCCAACTACGTGGAGTTTATCGTGATGGGGCTCGGAGGTGTCGATCCGATTGCCGTTTATAAGTAGACTGAAAACTGAACCGTAATAAGCAGCAGTCACTCGGGTACTCCGACCAATGCAAGGCACAAGACGGGGAGGAAAAATCCTATATAGAGGAAAAGGCTACAAGATGCTTTGCACCAGTTCCCGAAGCTTCAGAGAAAAATGGGCGGACCTGACCACCAGAGTCACTCGCTGCAATGCTGAAATAACCCCAGCCTCGGAGTAGTGGCTGTTCCGAAACTACCATATCACACAGGGAGTGCGGGACCACTATTTCGCTCATCGACAAGACAGGGGAAACTGCCTAGCCGATGGTGGCGTAGCCTCCTTGGTCAGAGTAGGACCAATGCACATAGAATCTGAAGTGAGTTTGCTGACAGCAAGCACTCAGATGTGTGCTATCATCGTGAGATTGAGTACCAAAGAGTCAGCTACTGCAGGCATATACATAGGCCCAAATTCCATATTAGACGAGGATGAAAGATCGATAGGTGCGGTACAGCAGCTACAGATATCAGCGAGCTGACTTCTATTAGTAGGAGACTTTAACCTGCCTGGAGCGAATTGGACAACAATTAGACGTATCCCGGGTGAGGCACACGAGAATTTCGTGGAGCAGATTCACAGCAGAGCTCTGGATTGGCTTACCAGACGAAACACAAGGTGCAGATCTGGATATCAGCCTTCGCCCCTTGACTTACTGAAAACAATGCGTGAAAATGACATAGATGGGTTAGATTTGCTGACGCCCCCAGGCAAGAGTGATCATGTCACCACCAAATTTTCCCTTTGTCTCAGGCATGCGAAAGCCGTAAATATTTACGTGGAAATTTTGGGAAGGCAAAAGTAAGGGAACTCAAAACTAGGGCTGCTGAACTAGAAGTGGAGATAAAGGGTGCAGAAGCTGGGGTACAGAAAATGTGGCAGAGGATCGAGGGAAAACTGCAGGACAGTTTTGCCCCACTCCCAGAGTGCAGGAACAAGGGCAGGTCAGCATGTTAGGCGCCGGCGGTTCGGCGAAAAGGCAAAAGGAGAGACAAAACTGGCAGATCTTCAAGGCCACTAGTATCGAAAGAGCCTACTTACGGCACAAGCGGGTGGAATCTCGGCCGTAAAGATCCAGTGACGCGCAAAGATTTCTGAACGGAAGCCGGCCACAGAAGTCGAACAAAACGCAAACGGTTACTATAAACATATTCAGTAAACGGCTTCGTCTTGGAATGCACTGGTACCTCTGATCTTGAGGAGGGGACGAAATATGTAAAGATGAGCAGAGCGAAGCGGATTCCTTAGGCCCGTACTTCGAAGGTGTAAACAGAAGTCACGGGCAACAAACATTGGCCGACACGCGAGTGGCTGCTTCTATCCTCCCCAAACTGAAAGTTGTGAAAAGTGAGACAGAGAAACTATTGGAAGGACTTGGCATACACAAGTCGGCAGGACCTGATGGTATGCACCCAGCTATCATACAACCATTGTCTGCAATGATCAGTGTTTGTGTCCACCGTCTATACTGTGCCACACCTAGTCAAGGGAGACTGCCGTTAAACTGGAAGTTAGCTACCGTTGTGGTCATCCATAAGGGAGGGCCACGGTCAGGTAAAGAGAGTTACCATCCTGTAGGCCTCAAATGCATTATTTGCAAGTGTTTAGAGCTTCTGGTAAGGGACCGTGTATGTAAACACCTACTGAGCCACAAGTTGCTCTGTGAACCACAGCACGGGTTTTGAAGGGTAAATCCTGTCTTTCGAAACTTATAGCACTCCTAGACGGAGTTACAAACCAGCTTGATAGGGGCAAGACGGACGAAGTTTGCTACTTACACTTCAGCAAGGCTTTGAACTCAGTCAACTATCGCCTTTTGAAGGAGAAACTGAAGGCTTTTGGGACTGAAGAGTAAGTACTCAAGTGGATGTCGGCCTTCTTGACAAACAAGACGTCTAATGTTAGATTAGGAAACAGCAGGACAAATGCAACAAAGATATCCAGTGGAGTACCCCGAAGGTCAGTTTTAGGTCCACTACTTTTTCTCTCTACAAAGATGATTTAGCGTAAAGGTTATCACTATAGTGGCTCATTTTTGCAGGCGATATAGGATTTGTGGGATCAGGGGATGGTGATGAACTAGCAAGGAACCTGATTCACGCAGTTAGCCGGGCAAACAAGTTGGATATGCCCTCAAACGAAAACAAGAGTCAACGGCTAATCGGAGCTTTAGTGGGAGTAACCGTCGTGGGAGAAAATGGACCATCAACAGTTGAGGCGACACAGTCAACAAGGGACTTGAGTGTCCAAATGATTGGGGACTTCAAGTGCACCGAACGGCGCAAGCTGGCTGCTCACTAGGCAAGTGGTGTGCAACTTCGGCCGCGCCCTGCACCTTCCTGCAGATTGGTGGAAGAGTTCATACCTACATACAAGGCTGTAGTGAGGCTACTCTAAGAACATCGTGTGCAGGATTGGGTCTCTCTTCTCGAAAAAGAAAGCAGCCTGTCTAGAAAAGGTCCAGCAACTAGCCATTTAGACAGTTGAAGAACAACGAAAGGAACTATATGAACAAAGAATGCAGGATATGGGACTCTTCCCCTTCGGAAAAGAAGACCCTTATTAGGCCCCATCGAAGGGCTTAAATTCCTGAATGGTGTATAGGGCACAGTTGAAGGGGATTTATTTGTACAGGCCAAGGATCACAGAACGAGGGGGCAAAGTATAAAATGGTGAGAGCCACTCTCTAGGAAAATATGCGAGCGAACGTCGTTAGCAGTACAGCAGCGGGAATTTGGAATAGACTAACGGAAGGAGTAGCTAGCTCACAGTGTGTATGGCATTTTAAAAGAACGCTGGACGCTTAGCGGGACGAGTTTTATATAGAAGCAGACTACTGAGGAGTAGGGAGAAGGTTTGGTCCACCCCGGGCTTTCCAGTATCCTGCGTCCGTGCCTACGATCTGAGGCACCAGGTGTGATGGAGAGCTACCTTCATGGTTTTTCTCGCCTGGATAGTGAGAAGAGAGATTCTTCTACTTCCTTTCCCAGCCAACAGGAGGGGGAAATCTATTCGTGTAATGGAACTGGAAGAAATTAACAAAGTCACAGAAGCGGGTTCCAGCCTCCGCGCATACCACTGAAAGAATTCTCGAAACTCCATTAGCCCCGGCCACTATCAGTCCGGTGTAGTCTGACCTGAGGTGACCTCAAGACTGAGGACCATATCCGCCAAGCTCACTACCGTAACATGCAAGGATCAATGTCTTCCGTCTGGGTTGCCGCTGTTCGACCGGCAAAGTGAGAAACCTCAGAAAACTCCACGTCCACAATTGCTCAGTAAGTGCGTCAACAGAACCCTACACTGGCATCGATCGAGCCCAAATGTGGCTGCTAATAGCCTGCTCACTGTTGAGTGTCTGAAGAGTTAAAATGACCGCCAACAGCCCCTTATTAACTTTTGCCTTTCCATGTGTCCATACGAAGACCGGGCCCGAACAGCGTGAAGGGGCACGAAAAGAGTGACCAAACCGAGGAAACAAACCCCCTTTTATTTGAACGAGTTTCTGTACATAAATGTGAGATTGTGTGCCAGTGCTGTTATGGCCCGAACTACCACACCCAGGTTTTCAAGCACAACCGTGTGGCAATATAGTCTCCGTGTTTTCATACTCCTTCTCCATTTCGAAATTCATGCTCTGTCGGCTGTTGTGTCAGCTGCCCGGTTATCATTGTGGTAGGTTCCCATTTCAGGCTGTGTAAACGCTGTGGTTAACTGAGAGAATTCCGTTCGTACCAGTGGCAACGGCTGGTCATTCCTGGCCGTCGCACTCGTTGAAAAGGAAGAGACGTCGAAAGGAGATCTTATAGAAACTTTCAAGGTATGAAGGGCTTTTCAGGCCTTAGACCGTATAGTCTGTTCCAAGGGGCTTTAGATCCCAGAACAAGGGGACATGAAAAGAAGTTGATAAAAGCCTGGGCTAGGTTGATGGCTAGATCACACTTCTTCAGCAACTGGGTAGTGAACATTTGGAACGGTCTGCCTGGTGGAATCATAGATCTGCAGACCGTTCAGTCCTTAAACGATGCCCTAGATCGCAAGTGGTACGAGATGTTCCCTCGTAAAGAGCTTTGAGTACGTTAATTGGATGGATGGCGAGGAGTACCATGGCCATTCTGAGAGTATGTTCTAATCGACTGTCCCAGTGAACGCTGACGATGCATAATGGTATCTGTGGGAATTGTTATATATCAACACCACTACACTCACCTTGTGGCAGCCATTTGAGGCCTGCGGTTGTGAACGCAGCAGTATTTTACACGATAAAAAGGAAGCCATTTCGGAAAGGCACCGGGATGCGTGCGCAGCCACTTTGAACCACTTTCACTATCATAAATATAAAAAGAAGTTAAAGTTTCCCTCTGAAGAACACGAAAATCATTATCAAAATCTGAAAGAGTCGTGTACACATCACGAACCAAACGAGCGAACGTTCCAGAATCATCGACCGTGGCCGGGCCCGCAGCGCCGGACGCCATTACCGCCAACTGCGGCGATAACCTTGATCACATCGCTTATATAATCTCATACCACACACTCAAACAAATATCGAACTACAATATCTCACGTCAATCTCATTTTCTACGGGCAACAACTCATCTGCTCAAACCATTTCACACATAAAAATCCCACAACTTCAGTGGGGCTATATTTAAGCCCGTATGTTTAGACACTATCATGCATTATGTCTCTCGTAGTTGATGTGCGCTGAGGTTTTCCGTTTCCCCTTCTTTTTTAGCTGGGATTTGATGAAATACACTCGGCATTGGTGGGTGCATAACTGGTGTGCATACCATCGAAGGAATTCTGGAAGCTCGACTGGCCGTGGCCATTACCTGTCCTGTGCAAACTGAACTGAGGGCTGTTCACCGTAGAGGCAGCCAGTAGGGTTAAAGACCTGGGGATCATCATGAAAAGTGACTTCAAATGGTCGGAGCATTGCAACGCGGCTGCGCATAAGGCTCGTGGGGAGCTCTTTAGGCTGCGATCAGCTTTGTCTTGCAGGAAGCCGGAGGTATTCGTACCTATTTACATGGCTATAGTACGACCTCACTTAGAAGGTAGCGTGCAGGCTTGGTCACCCTTCTACAAAAAGGACGCCGCCTGCCTCGAGAAAGTCCAACGCCTCGCCACGCGAATGGTTGAAGGGCCGAGGGGTAAGACTTACGAGCAGAGACTCTGTGACCTGAATCTCTTCTCGTTGGAAAGGAGGAGACGTCGAGGAGATCTCATAGAAACGTTCAAGGTAATGAAGGGCTTTTCTGGCCCTATACCAGATAGTCTATTCCAATTGGCCGTAGGCTCCAGAAAAAGGGGACACGAAAAGAAGTTGATAAAAGCCCGAGCTAGGTTGATGGCTAGATCGCACTTCTTCAGCAACAGGGTTGTGAACAGTTGGAACGGTCTGCCTGGTGAAATGGTAGACCTGCAGACAGTCCAATCCTTCAAATGTGCCCTTGATCGCAAGTGGTACGAGATCTTTCCTTGTAGTGAGCCTTGAGAATATCAACTAGATGGATGACGGGTAGCACTGTGGTCCTTCTGGAGTATGTTTTAGCAGACTTTTTCCCTCATTGCATACTGTCTCAGTGAACGCTCACGATGCATAATGTCTCTCGCAGTTGATGTGCGATGAGGTTTTCGTTTCCCTCTCATTTTTAGCGGGGATTCGACGAAATACACTCGGCAGTGGTGGGTGCATAACTGGTGTGCATACCATCGAAGGAATTCTGGACGCTCGATTGGCCGTGGCCATTACCTGTCCTGTGCAGACTGAACTGAACTGAACTGAACTGAAGTGAGCTACACTGCATTGGATTCAAGGTCGTCGCCGCGCTGTGTAACGTTTTGCGGTACAGAGGAACTCTATCAAAATGGCCAGCACGAAGTCAAAGCGTCGAACAAGGAATCGCACCCAGCGATACACGTCCAATGTTTTTTCCATGTTTACGGACTCCCAGATCAATGAATTCAAGGTGTGTACCACGGACGTGAAATTGAGATATATGTCTTCGCAATGAATGCATCCAAATTTTGTGAAAATTTTTATCATTACTAGTTTTTATGAAATTCGACGTAGTAAATTTTAGAACCCATGCATAATCATATAGTTTCCATCCCCTAATTTGATTCTTGCGTGGTGGTTCATACTGTTGAATTTGCTGCTGACTACGAGAATGTAGTCTATTGAAGACAGTGAACAGATGCATGAGTTTAACGTGCAATCACTTCCATTTTACACAACAAGCCGGCGCGAGACTTGTTACCGTCCGGTAACTGTTTGCCGATAAGAATGAGGACAATTCCATACAAATTTCATGCAAGCCATTTCACGTTATATACTACGTGCTTATTTCTTCAGTAGCTGCAAGGGAATACAACTTTATAGTGCTAATGATTTCGGTCAACTGCTTTTCAGGAAGCCTTCTCGATGATCGACTCAACAAAAGACGGAATTATTGACCAGAACGATCTTGAGGAAATTTTTCGATCGCTGGGAAAGGAGCCAACAGACGACTATCTCAACGATATGTTGTCTCAAGCAAAAGGCCAAATAAATTTTACCATGTTTCTTACACTTTTCGGGGAGAAAATGACTGGATGCGACCCGGAAGAAGCGATTCTCAACGCTTTTGCATGTTTCGATCCAGACGGAACCGGTGAGCAAATAAGATGCCATGAATGTTGTATAAACGTGAGCTTGTGTGCTATTATTGACTTGAGGAAGAGTGATGTTTGGGTGTGATACGTTAGTTTCAGTTTATTTACTCCTAAACGGTTGTTGACCGTGAACTGTATACGACGGTTTCGGATATTGTCTGGGTAGAACCCAATTATCAGGAATATGTAAACAGTCAACGTGAATCACATTCGCAATTAAAAACGACAAGTACATAAAGGCAGTAAACATTGTCCTTTGTCGCCTCATGTAATCCTGCTAGCTGGCATCTGACTACCCATTAGGTGGGACTGACATCCGACGTTTCAGACTTTATGATATATATATATATATATATATATATATATATATATATATATATATATATATATATATATATAGGAAAACAAGTCTCATTCGGCATAGACTTTTCAGGTCTATATTTTATGTACCTACCTTTAGTGCTCCAAGTTGCCAAGTGCCTCAAGTTCTACTCAGTAACTAGATCCCGAGAATAGCCTACGGAAAGTGCTACAAGTTAACGATACAATGGTTACCAAGAGATGTATGAGTCGGTAGGATGGGCGGACGACAACGTTTATTGGAACAACGGGGTTAGTCGACGGGGTGCAAAGGTGAGAGCGGTATCGGGTACAAAGTGATCCAAGGAATCTATGGTTCAACCACCCGCAAATAGAACAGTCGGAAGTGCTTTCTTGAATTTGCGAAAATCAGTTGTCACCGGAGAAAGCGGACAAACAACAAGAGCCCCGTGCCATCGAACTACATACGAAATGCCTGGAGCTAAGTAATAATTAGTTATTTATCTAGAGCGATTTTTATTGGTGAATTCAGGCATGCAAACTCATTCATCTCCAGATCGCTACATACTTTTCACGTGTTACAAAAACTCTACGCCTAATCTCAGGATTGCTAACTTTGCATTCCCACTGGACCGAGGTGCTTCCACAGGACCCTTTGGGTTTAATTTTCGTTGTTTGGTAAGGTCATTGACTCTAAACTCTCACCGTCGACAGTTCTTATTTTGCATGAAACGTTCCAGTCCTCCGTACGGTACCTGGCCTCCTCTTCGATAACACTGAACTCATGGACCACATCGCAATGAGCGACAAATGACTGGGTTACATCCAAGATTGATGACCGTGTGGGAGTACTTACGTTGATTACGATTCTAATCCGTCTTTGCACCTTGACATGTGCCGAAAACGCACGATACCCTACTGACCAGACCAACAGACTGGTCTATTCCGATCGCTTATCTGACGTTGAAAACACGTTAGCTGAAAGCTGGTAGATCTGTCAGACAGACTTAACCATCTGGGATAGGTTATTGAGAACTCTGTGTTCCTGTGTGTTGAATTGAATTCTAACGTCGTAGTGTGATACCCTGAACTTGCACGGACTCCTTCCGCCCTCGAGACACGTGTCGGTTTATTTTGATTCCCGACGACCATAATGGAACGTGAACTCTGCCCAGGTCTACATAGGGGAACTGTTTCGCAAACTGCGTGGTCTTCGGGTTACCGGTGGTGGGCCGTCGTAAGTGAAGCAATCTGTGGGGTAGACCTCTATCCACGATCAGCAATTTCGTCTTAAACGCCAGATGGATCACTTACAGGATCACCTAATAACAGTAGTAGTAATGTGCTATATTCAGTGGTCGATAGCTTCATGTACGTCGGGAATTACAACAGCTGGTGGAGGCGTCGTCGAGGTCACATTGCAAACAGCAGCTGCCGCATTGGTTTGCAACCCTTGTTGCGCCGTGCTGAAGTCCTGCTCTATCTGAAGGGGTAGTTTTGAAAGGCTACGGACCGTAATTTTTTATAATTGCGAAACTTCACCGCTTCGCGCTTAAGGTGATCGGTAACTTCCCGTGTTAGACTTAAATTTTGGTCGCATGAAAGACCATGTAGTCAGCCGTCTTGTGATTGCTTTCTGAACGCCTCCTTTGGCTTGAACATGTCTTCTCCATGACTGTCCCATCTAACTTCCTGTGTTTGCGCTTTCAGTTTATTGCCGTAAAGGTATACAAATACTGGTGTTAGCACTGGCATCCATCGCACAGGAATTATACAAGCAACTGAAACAGTTCACGACGAGACTGCACCTTGACGTGGTGTGATGGCTTGCGCGCCTGTATGACCCGAAGAGCTATACAGGATGGCTTCTTTAAACCGGAGATGCAATCATACCTGACAGGTCAATGGGTAGAGGTCAGACAAAGTCCAGTCTCATGGTCCTCCAGGTTGGGGGTCGACCTGAGCTGGCAACTCAGTCGGCAAAATCAGAGGAAGAATAATTGATCCAAACAAATGGGCTTCCACTAAGCCATCCCGCTGCCTTGCGGACAGGTTCTTGTTAGAACTAAAGGCTTTGGATGAGGACCCTAATCGTTCTGCTTTGTGGCTGGACATCCTAGCAGTACCCGTTCAACATTTCCCATGAACTGCACGACTACAAAGAATTCCATACTGCATCGGTCGTCGCGTAGGATAATCAGGACCGCGCTGCCCATTGCATCGAGCGGGGTGGGTAGTGATAAGTGGGCTACTGCTCAGAGTTCCCTCTCTTTTATTCAACCTTTGTCTTCTGTCTCTAACCACCCCTCTTTGTCCGATCTATCCACCCGTAATGCTCCCATTGATAACACGGCCGATACTTGCAACGATTCACTGTCAAATAGTATCAGGAATAATCCTCTGTCTGGTAACTCACATTTTCTCAAGCTTCATGAGCCTCTGAATCTCGGCTCCTTCAACGTGCGTACACTCATGCAGGCCGGTCAGCAGGTGTGCTTAGCGCTCACAATAGATTCTCTGAAGATTGATGTCTGCTGCCTCAGTGAAACGCGTATCCAGGATTCGAGCAATGTAATTCAACTAACTGCTCCTGGTATTTCATCGAGGTATTTACTGCGCACGTCAGGAGACGAAGTAGCTCGAGCTTCGTGTCAACGTGGTTAAGGAATAGTCTTGACTGACAAGGCTGAGGCTGTCCTTTTAGACTGGATCCCTGTTAACAGTCGTTTATGTGCTGTGAGACTCCAAGGGTCAGTTGGCGTTCGAAAGGGTAGTTATGTTAAGCGCAATTTGTTTGTGATCTCGGAGTACGCCCCAACAGACTGCAGCTCAGACTTGCAGGAAGATGAGTTCTATGATGCCTTCGTCACCCTCGTTCGCATTAGTCAAGGTTCTGACATTGTAGTGCTAGCTGGTGACTTCAATGCACAAGGTGGCAAACTCAGTGTGTCAGAAGCCTGTTTAGGTGGGCATTGTGCTTTACCAGCTGAGCGTACAGATAACGGGGGTAGACTTCTCCAGTTTTGTGCAGACAATCGATTGTTCTTGTCTAGCACCAATTTTCGACACAGCTCGCGTCGCACAGCGACATGGTGCTCTGACTCTACAGGTGCTTTGAGTCAAATTGATCATATCACCGTAAGCTACTGGTGGCGCACTTCTGTTCAGAACTGTAGATCTTACTGGTCCACGTACGTAGAGTCGGACCATGCATTAGTTTTAATGCGATTATCTCTCCAGCTCCATGGTCATCGTCGCAAACCGCAAACCCGATTAGCCGTGCAACGTTTGTGTGATCCAGAAGTACACCCCCGTTACGAACAGTAGTTGGCACATGAGCTAGGATCTACGACGAACAGTAATGTAGATGAACATTGTGCTCATATCAAACAGGCGATGCACGCATGTGGCAGCAGGTTTTGCCTGTGGTCCTAGATCCGTTGTCCATCAAAGACACTAGATTTCGCAAGAGTCGCTGAGTATGATGGAACAAAAGCGTCATCTCTCGAACTGTAAGGAGATGAATAAGATGCGGAGAAAGCTACACAGGCAAGTTACGAAAAGCCTTAAGAAGGATCGCGAAAATTGGTGGGTCAAGGTAGCCGAAGAAATGGAAATAGCGGCTGCTTCAGATAACAGTCAAAGACTGTTCAAACTTATTCGTGACACCGGTGGACGGCGCATCCGTGTCAGTGAAACGATATGCGATAGGAATGGAGAACCCATCCATAGCAAACAGCGAAGGCTTGACCGTTGGGCCGAGTACTTCAAGGAACAGTTAAGCTGGCAGCACGCTAGTGTAGTTGCTCCTGTATCAACAACTGCGACTCCTTGGGTGGTATCACTTGAGCCCCCATTGGAAGTTGAATTAGAGTCATGCATTCGATCACTAAAGCGAGGGAAAGCGGAAGGTCCCGACGAACTTCCCCCAGTTCTTTTCAAAGTGGGTGGGAATGTTTTGATAAAATCACTTGCCGCTTTGCTCCGTGACATTTGGAACGAGGAGCGTATTCCGTTAATATGGAGTGAGTCGTTGATTGTTCCCATCTTCAAGAAGGGAATACGCAATGACTGTGGTAACTATCGTGGGATTAGCTTAATTCCGATAGTCACCAAAATATTAGCCTCAATTCTACTAAACCGGCTCGCAAGAGGAATGCCCGCGAACAGCAGGCTGGATTCCGCCCAGGTCGAGGATGCATCGACCAGATCTTCACTCTTCGCCGACTACTTGGAACACGTCACACGCACCGCCGACCGACAATAATGATTTTCTTAGACTTGAAAGGCGCTTTCGATTCAGTTGATCGAACAGCGCTTTTCAGTGCTCTTCATCGAAAAGGTATGCCCCAGAAGTTCGTGAACCTACTGAGATGATTGTATTCTCATACTTCTGGCCGCGTTAGAGTTTACGGTGAACTATCCGGTCGGTTCGAAACAACCAGTGGTGTTTGAAAGGGATGTCCCATGTCTCCATTCCTGTTCAACTTCGTCATGGACGAAATAATGGAGAGTGTGCTGCAAGATCTTCAGGATGTAGGCGTCGAACTAGGAAATAGTAGAAAGCTTTGTGACCTAGATTACGCCGAAGACCTTGTCCGCTTGTTCGAATGCACGGAACATGCTCAGCGTGTACTAGACAGACTCTCAAGAGCTGTAGCTCCATTTGGCATGCGCTTTGCACCTTCAAAGTGCAAGGTGATGTTACAAGACTGGACGTCAACGATTTCGAGCTTGATGCTCGATGGGGAGGTGCTGGAGTTGTTGACCACTTCACCTACCCCGGCAGCGGCGTGGGGACGGATGGGAGCATTGTAGTAGAGGTGAGTACGCGGATATCCAAGGCTCGAGCGGCGTACACTAGACTGAAGCACTTGTGGCGCTGACCTGATATTTCACTGAAGTTGAAAGGTCGTATATACTGTGCCGCAGTGCACTCAGTTTTGTTGTATGGTTGCGAAACTTGGAGTCTGCTTGCTGAAGATATTCGTCGTCTTGAGGTTTTCGACCACCGATGTTTGCGTAGTATCGCTGAGATCGGGTGGAATAGCCGAGTAAGTAATGAGGAGGTCAGAAAGTGAGTATTGGGTATTAATTCAGAGAACGTCTTGTCACAGCGTATCCAACTTAGTAGACTTCGTTGGTTGGGGCGCGTGTTACGTATGTCAAACACACGTCTACCGTATCGCGTCCTATTCTCCGTTCCTCCTAGGGAGTGGAAGAGACCACGTGGAGGTCAACAGATGATGTGGCAGCGAGGAATGAGGAAATGTACAGCAGACTTAGGAAAAGTAGGTGCTTTACGTCTTCGTGGTTGGGGTTCAAAAGATCCGTCTACCAGTTGTCTGGAGACACTGAAGGATATGGCAGCGAACCGCGAACAGTGGCAATCGTGTTGTCAGTTCCTATCGAATCAGAATGACTGATCGATGTGCGTTTGTACAGTTAGACTGTGTATTCTGTGTGTTGGCTACTAAGGCATTCTTTCCTTTTCCCACCCGTGTAGGTCCAGTCCCTGTCCATCTTGTGTATTCCTACTTTCTAATTCAGCGTGCAACATGGTGAGAAAGGCAGTGGTCAGTGGGGCTTGCCCTACTGTTTAACGCTGTACGATGGTGATGATGATACAAGCAACTCCAGTCATTTTCTTGGCTAAGGGTATGATTTACGCACGCAGCAACCGCAAACGCTACTTCCACCATGCTTCCTCGGCACAATCCAACTCGTGACCTTTGTACGTAAGCTCTGCCGAATACACGCGATTGGCACTTCACGGTATTTTTTCGTTGATCTGCTTGGCAAGTGTTGGTCGGTTGTGCAAAGAAAATGCTCTGTTGTAGCTATTGCGCTCCAGCTGCACGGTCGGGACCTCAAAGACAATGATTTTCTTAGTTTATAGAGACTGAAAAATATGGCCCAAATTCCAAACCGCTTTCGAAAATGATGCGCGACTTACCTATTAAACGCCCACCAAAATATGTGATGGTGACGAGGAACGTATTTTTGTATCCGTCTGTATGACATCGTATGTGGTTTTTCGTCCGCAATATTCTCCTGGGGTGTTAGCACCATGTCTTTCTTCGGACCGCACTTAATCCCATGTCCAGTTACCAAGGAGACTACGACTTCTGGGATATAACTTACCTGCCTAGTTTATCAAATACTCTTTCGTGATAAGAACTGCTATTCAATCAGTTCGATGGCATCATTTTACACTTCGACGGTAAGAAGCGAATTCATAACATTGAAAAAGAGCTTACTACAAACCCGGGTTTTCAAAATGTTAGACTCATATTTCAAGCTTAGCTCAATTACCTAGAGTAAATTTAGTTCCACCATTTTAATATCAGGATGAGGTAGTTTATAAGACTCATTCATTTTAACTTAACTCTGGTAACCAATAAATATGCGCCAGATGTGGTGGTTCCGATTTCTGTCTCAACGAGACTATCATTAGGAAATCAAAAGCCTGGAATACAAAAAAGGACCTCTGATAGCAGTACGAAGCAAATCAATGAGCTGATTGCCGAGAACGAAGTAAAACAGCAGAGATGAACGAGAACACTAGCACATCGATTCTACGTCCGGCGTCGATTTTTCTGCCGCTCCTTTGTTTTTCACCGCTCGGTCACTTATAATTACTAATGGGTCTCATTCTATAGTAAAATACCGAGTTTTAGTCAAAAATCTTGTATTGGAGAAAAGCTTTCGGGAATAATAGAAAAATTAATTGCGAGAATAGCTTCTGACCCCCAAAATACAGTAATTAAATTTCGTTGAAACGGCTTGCTAAGGCCATTCTTTTTAGGGATCGCGTACGACTTTGGTGCATATTTCACGAAACCGTCACTAACACCTTGAATACAATGGCGGCAAATTCAAAACAAAGCCGTTCTCATAATTGTTGCATGATTTCACCACACAAGCCCCGACAAAGATATGGTGTTGATTGTAGGTAACTAGCAAAGCACATGATTAATATCCCTTGGGGGATTCTGAGCTTATTCCCATTTTGGCTACTACACCTCACTAGAAAAACTAAATGGATTCGGGAAAGTTAGGATATCAGCGTTTAATCGAGAACAATGCAGCTCACATAAAATCTCAAGACAGTACATAAGATCAAGGTATGCCATACAATAATATTTGAAAGGAAACTACAGAAAATCCATACTGGTTTGCATTGCTTTCTTTGTCCATGACTTGAGTAAACTCGGAATATTCGATGACCTGAAACTGTTGCTACCTTACCGTGGTGATCAGGTTCGCGTGCTGCAATGATCACAAGGGCTATGCCGATTGGAGCACAAAGCGCTCCATCAGGGTCACCCATATGAGGCAGGTCGAGGACAAGTAGCCAGACAAAGGCAACGCGACTTTGTTAGAAGACGTGGCGGGTTTTCCGCTTGACAGCGAACTCTGCATAACGGCCACAGAAGCCCATAAACCGCAACGCGATGTGCGCAAATGTAGCCATCCACCAAATAATGCCATTATCTCTTGCCTACTACTTAGCTATCTAGAATAGGGTAAGATTCACTGGGACGCGTTGGGCATCCTCGACTGGCAGACCTCTATCAAAAAGGCTTACGAACAGTTCGTTCAGTCACCGGCTCCCAATACACACGCTTCCTGTGGTCCGACAGGTAGCACTCCATCATGAAGAGACTGCACCTTGACGTTGTGTGATGGCTTGCGTGCCTCCATGACCCGAAGAGCTATTCAAGATGGCTTCCTTAAGCCGGAAATACAATCATGTCCAACAGGTCGATGGGTAGAGGCCAGACAAAATCCAGTCTCTGAACCAGTTGATGGACAGCATTTGGTTCTAACCACAATGCGGCTGGAGAGGACACTCCCGCGAATAAACACGGAGGAAAACAGTTTACCGATCTAAAAACCACTAGATGGACATAGAAGAGTGGAGTACCTGGGGTTTCTCTCGACGGTGGACGAAGTCATCGCACTTCATTGGGCAGCTCTATCCCGTCTAAGCTGAGCACCAGCCGGTCCAAGGAAAGCTGCCCCATACACGTTTCGTTTGTTACACTGAGTGCATGGAGCTAAGGACTGAATCCGAAAAGTGGATCGATAACAAGGCACCAGCGAAGACAAGACAGGATGTATGCAATAATCAGGTTTCGCGTGACAGACCAGAAGTAGTTCCACCACGGGTTCTTCGGTTACGTCCCCATACCGGGCTAACGCCCCACCGCCTTATGGGTTAGACTTTCGAGTCAAAGGCCCGGGTTACGGTTTCCAGAGAAGAAACCCTTCTGCTGAGTGGGCAGCCGCGAAGTATGACGTGCCCAGAAATCTCCAGCGGTCCCTCAAGAAACATTTCTTATCTCTCTGCTCTTCACCCTTCGCATCCCAATTTTGAATGGATACGAGGGGTCACAATGAGTCGTGACCGTGAACTTCTAACTCTCGGTACAGGTAACAACTTAGAGACAGAAGAAAAAAGAGAATCAATTCTCCGACCTAAGTATTCTCTTCACTTTGCTGCATTCAACGTCCACACACCTTACTAAACAGGAAAGCAAGCTGCCCCAGCTAGAACTCTTTAAACCTTCAAATAGATATTTGTTGTCTCCCCGAAACAAGCATGCAGGACCCAACTTCGGTGTTAACACTTTTCTCCCCAGCTATAAACTCGGCTCCTCGTTTCATTCTTCGTTGGTCAGGCAATCTGTATCTCGTGCTCTTAGTCGAGCTGGCGTTGGTATCGCTTTAAGCATGAAAGTTGAGCGTGTGCTACTCAACTGGATCCCAGTCAACAGTCGTCTGTGTGACGTTCGGATGAATGGTTCTGTGCATATTAACAACAGTAGATTTAAGCGTCGATGCCTGTTTGTCGTTTCTGTGTATGCTTCAACTGACTCTAGCTCTCCTGAGGCTAAAGATGAGTTTTACCAAGATTTGTCTCAACTGCTCCGCAGCGTGTGCTCTACGGACATGGTTGTTGCTGGTAATTTCAATGCTCCAGTTGGAATCCTAGACGAGACGGAGGAGCATAGGACTTCGATTTGCATTTCGGCCGACAAAACCGATAACGGTGACCGACTCATCCAACTATGTTCCGACCATGGACTATTCCTAGCGAATACAAATTTCTCACACAAAATCGGCACAGACTAACCTGGCGTCCTCCTGCACCTTCAGTGCGTTGGACCCAGATTGACCATATTGCTGTTGGTTATTGCTGGGACGGATCAATTCGATTGTCGATCATTTTGATCCACGTTTGTCGACACTGATCACGCTCATGTCCATGCGCTTTTCAGCCTACATCTCGTCGGCGGCTAAAGCAACGCTAAGGCCAATGTCCCCCGCATCCGTTACTGCAAGATGACCATCGATCTACTTCACAAGCAGAATTATACGCCAGGCTGTCAATGCAGTCAAATGTTCAGGATCCAGAAGAGCGATGGACAGAGATCAAACAGGCCTTGCGTGAGGTTATCGACGCTGCCGAAGGTCCAACAACGAAACACATACAGAAACGATCATCATCATCATCATACAGCGGTAAATAGCAGGGCAGGCCCCATTGACCACTGTCTTTCTCACTATTTTGCAAATAGTAATAGAAAGAATGAGTATGCAAGATGGACAAGGAGTGGACCTGCAGGGATGGGAAAGGGAAACAACTTCCTAGTAGCCAACACAGGGAATACACAGTCTAACTGTACAAACGCACATCGACCATTCATTTTGATTTGACAGAAAATGACACCACGATCGCCACTGTTCACGGTTCGCTGCCGTATCCTTCAGTGTCTTGAGCCAACTGGTTGAAAGGTCTTTTGAACACCAACCACAAAGGCGTAAGGCACCTGATTTTCCTAAGTTCGCTGTACATTTTCTCATTCCTCGCTGCCACGTCATCTTCTGACCTCCAAGTAGTTTTCGTTCCTTCGGAGAAACGAAAAACAGGGCACTGTACGGTAGACGTGGTTGCCATACGTAACACGTGCCCCAGCCAACCGAGTCTACTAAGCTGGATACGCTGTGACAAGACGTTCTCCGAATTATTACCCAATACTCGATTTCTGACCTCCTCATTACTTACTCGGCTATTCCACCCAATCTTAGCGAAACTGTGCACACATCTGTGGTCGAAAACCTCAAGACGACGAATATCTTCAGCACGCAGACCCTCAGTCTCGCAACCGTACAACAAAACTGAACGTACTGCGGCACAGTATACACGACCTTTCAACTTCAGCAAAGTATTAAAAACAGTGGATGTCTGCATCCTCAGTTGCGCTTTTAGATGCTCACAGATCGATTCCCCCGGGTTCCATATATAATAATGCACGGGGATGCCTTAAGCGCCAACTGATTCGTAGCCTGAGAAACGACCGTGAGCAGTGGTGGATTGCAAAGTGTAAGGAGATGGAAAAAAGCTGCGGCGATTGGCGACAGCCGCAACCTTTTCCATTTAACTAGAAAAACCGGCCCACAAATACCAGGCGTTAGCGAGTTGATCAAAGAGGCGAACGGCTCACAGAATCAGACTCAGGAGCGTCGTCTAACTCGCTTGGCGAAGCACTTTGAGAAGCAGTTTAATTGGCCTTTATCCTCGACAGATTTTCTCACTAGCACGAGGGTTACGGCTCTTGGCTCTTGATCCAGAGACTGACCTCTTATTCCCAACACCTTACACCGAACCTCAGCACTGCTGATACGGTGTTCCCACCATACTCGGGCAATGCTACAGAGATCTCGATGCTCGAACATCGACAGTCTTCACCTATCTTCTACCCTCAACGGCCATGTTTCGGAATCGTATAACTAGACGGACCTAATAGCTGTATTGTGTACTCTGCCCTTAACAGACAACCGGATGTCACGCCGACGCCTCAGACGACCGAGGTTGGCAAAAACCGAACTCGCCCTCTGTATACGCGATGACACTTCATCCGGTATGTCTCCACCTGGTGAGATGTAACTACCCAGGTAACAAAATTTATTCACTTCAGCTAGAGTTTGGTGTAGAGCCAACTCAGTTCTGCAGCAGCATTTTACACTTTTAAGGTGCAAAACGCATCCCAAACATCCCTACACTGTTGTTAGGCCTATCTAAAAGAGCTTGCAACCTACCTGGATCTTCTCTCAAAAGAACATTATCGTTCGCATATTCCGAATCAGACAGTTTACTGTCTGAGCAAAGATCGAAGCCGCTATTCTCACTCGAGGATAGGGCTATCTCAAGAACCGATTCAACTACGAAATTGAAGGGGAAGGGTAGAAGAGAGCAACCCTAACGAACACCACTTTCCGTGGTGAACTCGGGGGAAAGATGGCCGTAAGCACGAACTCGGCTTCAGCTGTTCGAATACAAGCATTGGAAAAGAGAAACAAACCTTTTTGGCACACCCTTCAATGACAGGCAGCACCAGAGAACCGTGCGGTCGACTTATTTGAGCGCCGCTTTCAGATCAGGAAAGAGAGAGATCATAGGCCCACGGAACATGGCAGTTGAGGGTAGAAGATAGGTGAAGACTGTCGGTGTTCGAGCACCGATATCTCCGTAGCATTGCCCGAGTATGGCGGGAACACCGTATCAGCAGTGCTGAGGTTCGGTGTAAAGTGTTGGGAATCAGAGGTCAGTCTATGGATCAAGTACTGAATCTTAGTAGGTTAAGGTGGTTGGGACATGTGTTACGCATGCCCATCGATAGACTCCCTCGGCATACACTGTCCTCTCAGGCAGGTAGTGATTGGAAGGTAGGTCGAGGTGGTCAGTCCATGACCTGGCAAAAAAGTATGAAAACCTTGACCAGTGGACTTGGTCACGTAGGACTTGTTAGACTTCCAGGTTGGGGTCCACGTGATCCGCCTACTAAATGGTTGGAGACATTAGGTGATATGGCTAGGTGTCGCTGTCAGTGGCGTAGTTGCATTCGGACTCTTTCTTTGTCCTCCAAATTTCCGCTTGGTACTTTGAATTTTTGGACGATATTGGAAGGTAGCAACCAAAACCGACGCATGGAAGTGCGAGGTTAATGGTAGAATAAACTGAAACTGAAGAGTAAAGATGTGATCGATACAACCCCTACCAGGTCTAAAATCGGCTTGATTCTCACGTGTACACACTTCGTGAGCACCAGATAATCGGTGGAAAATAAGATCGGTGAGAGGTTTGGATACGATACTTACCAAGCTGATTCCTGTGTGGTTTTCACAAGAAAACTTGTCACCTTTCTTGTAAATCGGCACAATCACAGATTCAAAATATTTCATCGGAATCTGCTCACTATCCCAAATAAGCTGGAGGAGTTTTGTCAATTTTTAAACAAAAGCTTCGCCTCCATCCTTGAAAGAAATATGGAGACAACCCATCCGATCAAGCGGCTTTGTGCCTTTTCAGGTAACCTATCTCCCGCATGATCGCCATTTCTATTGGAGGACTGATATTCTCCTGCATCGTTTTACTGGCAGGTATACTTGAAGGATCCACCGTGCAGACATAGAGGTTGTCTGGTTTGTTGGCTCGAAAATACGCAACAAATAATTGTCCATGTAAGAAGCAGTGCTTGCCAATACTTAAACCCCACAATTGTAGAGATTGGTCCGAGCTTTGTTGATGGTGATTACCAACGCCACTCGAATTGGGAGTTGCAATCCCTTAAATTGAATTGCAAATCCGTTGGAATCATAGGAATACGAAGAATGAGAACATCACTTTTGAACTTTTCTGTCAAGATTATTGCTTCTACGGCATTCCTCATTTATTTTTCAGTGCAAACTGTGTGCAGTTACGAAGCTTTGGCTGGTTGATATTTTGAAGCATAATAATTGACACGCCGATCTTCAGTTGCAATACGTGCAGTGGCATCTCTGTTAGATCGAGTGAATTCAAAAATTCTGTTGCATAATTTACCGCTTTATCTGATTCACAGCAGTGTCAACGGTTTTATGTGTGACTGCCTCGCTTTGAGTGTTAGACTGAATAATACTGTTAACTTTGTAGACGTCTTCATTCTCGACCGCAAGAATAAATCATTCACTCGGCCGATCATTATTCTCATTATTGGTTTGAATATTGAGAAATAACTTTCCAACCAACTCCATTTTTGACGCTCATAGGTTACACAAGTTATGAGGCAAAGAAACTCATCCAATGGGCAGATCGACCGACACCTTTCCGTCCCCGATTTCCAGTAATTGATGTGCAAATATCTCAGCTGATCGGTCGTTTTGCAACTGAATACTCATTAGTAGTTAGTTTCAACGTCTTCACGTGTCGCCACAAAGTAGAGCATTTCAGGCAAGCATTTGTTTCGTCCACTGGTCTCGATCGAGGAATTACGGGTTTGTTTGCCTGAGATCTGCAAGCAATATTAATGCGTTCCCAAGTGGTCCGGTGTTTCTACGCAAATCTTGCAATGATCGGTCAAAAATCTCGAGCGATTTTTTGTGCGCCATTGTGCATTCGTCCCAAACAATAAGCTTGCATTTCTGCAATATTTTTCCCATCCCGGATGTTTTGAAAATGTTGCACGTAGAAGTTTGGATGAATTGAATGTTCAGCCGTAATTTGAAAGTGAAATAAGCAGTTCTTCCACCTGGTGGTAATATCGCAGCTATTCCGGACAATGCAAGAGCCAAGACTGTCATTTTGGGATCAAGTTGCTGCCATAGTTAATCTAACTAGAAAAGTATTAACAGTTCATCCTGATGCATCTAAAAGTTGTCATTTTGCTCAAGCGTGTTGTTATTTTGTTCGCGATACAATTGTACATCAAACGAAGCAGCAGCAGATCGATTCGGCGACGGCATTCCCTAATGATTGAGAACTTTTCGCGATTTCCAAGCACGAGTTTTCAGTTATCATCAACGCTTCGTTGTAAATTTCTGTTGTGAAATCCAAGTTCGTATCTGAATTTTTCTTGCGTATTCGACAGGAAATATCTTCAGCCATTTGCGATTTATTTTTTCCATAACTCTGTTAAAGATGAAGGGGAGCGGGCTACCAGTATGATTGCAAAGAAAGCATGAATTTGATTTGGATGTGACCTGTTGCACGGGTCATTAATGTATACATCCTATTGTCGATCCTTCTCCAATTAATTAAGAGCTTGATGTGCACTGCGGAAAGTGACATGTGTACCGCCGTTGACAATTCTCAATTACTGGAAAGACGTTATACCGGCCACATTTACCAACAGCATGCAAAAAGAGAAACATTCGTTATGATTGGGATGCACGGTGTACAGTGTGTCTATCGTATTTTCTTTGAATATGACAGGTTTTCCGTATATATACGTTGATATTAAGCAGAATGTAAATGGGCAGACAAAATTTCCCGGAAGCACACGACCGGACTTCAATGAAAAGTATCCATTCGCACTCCAGACGCTTCAAATTAGATGCTAGTGAAGATACAAAAACGGAGTGTACAGGTATGAATATAAGTGGGTAGAGGAGTATCGGGTACGCATACCTGATGATCGGCAACAGCCGCGAAAACGGTCGTGTGGTTCCGGGGAAATTTTATCCGCCCGTTATCATACTACTTACTATAGTAGCGCTTGCATGTGCTGCCTCGTCGTTCGTTGGGTTAGCTATGATTTAGACACAAACAACTAACAGAGATCGCAGTATTGGTTCGTTTGTGAACTCTGCAACGAAAAGTACCTATTCATACTTCAAACGCCTCCAAGTATATACTAATGACGATATATATATATATATATATATATATATATATATATATATATATATATATATATATAATTTCGAGTCATTCGTTGATTAGGTTGATTGGTTTTCAGCCACCTGCTCCCATTGTCAGGGTCAGTGGTGACAAGGTCAACAGACGATGTTGGGTTGCTTGTTTGTCATTGATGTCCGTGCAGTCCTAATTCCGTGAATCTGTGCCCCGTCATTTCGGCTGAGGTATGCAAGGTGGGTGCTAACTGCCAATGGTTCGGCGTACAATCGCTCATTGAGGCATTTTTGTATTGTATTCCATGCTTTTTCTCTCTGCTATAGCATGAGGAGTGATCGCTAAATCTCGCTGTAGTTCCGCTAAAGCTCCTGTTGAAACGCTTGTGTTTTTCTTTTCCTTTGCGTTCCTTTATGCTGATCTTAAGTTACCTGCAAGTTTGTTCAGTATGTTTAGCTGGATGTTTCTTGCAACCGACTTTGTAAATGCAGTTGTTTGGACTCTGCAAGTTAAATAGATCCTTAGCCTTGTTGAAGTGGCGAGTCAGGGTTTTGTCAGTCCAAAAGAACTGCTTATATTATAGTCGCGGAGAGCTTTTTCCTGGTTGCCTCAGAGGGGCCTAACTGACACAGAATTCCGATGGAAGCTAAATGATCTTCTTTCTCCCGTAATTTGTGTTGTTACTTTATTTTTTCTCTACACTTATATTTGTAACCTTAGTATGATGAAGTACCCCCGTACGCCTTTTGTACAGCTTTTCAAATTGCAGTTCTTCATGCTATCGCATAAGGCTCTGAGTTCAATTCATTTGACTTTTAGTCCTTTTGTTCAATTCGCTCATGTTTGGTTTGTGTGACGTGATATTTTTAATAATACAGCCGCTCATAAGGTCAATCTCCATCTAATGTTTATTTGGGTTTTGAACAACCAAATTCATCAACAAACAAATGAACAGTTGTGTTTGAGAAGTATATCGAGGGTTATATTCTGGTATTAGCTTTTGGGGACGGTTGGTCCGATTTTCAGCAAGGTGTAGAAAATCCTGCATGAACAAGGAGTCGGTCAGAATCGATGAAAGCGGTAACTGATGGTAACCAGTTTTATGTAGGTAGTACCCGCGGATGACGTGGGATGAGTGTAATTGGGGCAATGTCGCTTTCTGTGTGAGATATTCTTGCTCACTGGAAGTGATCTGTGGGCAGGGACCTGGAGTGTAAACCAATTACCGTTGTCAACAAATCGGTCTCCGCTGGGTGTTTTTGTATCACCTGGGCATCAGAACGTGACTAAAGCAGCAATATTTTCTAGAAAACCCGACAACTACACTGTTCGGCGCAATTCAAACAAAGCATGATAAGATTCATCTTCAGCTGCGGGTGGGTGGCATATATGGAAACAATGAATACGCATGGGCGGTTCAGTCTGTTTCTTTTGTCACAGAACTTTTCAATGAATTACAGATTGAGATTCATTCTCGAGCGACACAATTGGCGTTCACATTTAAAGCTATCCATATTAACGTGATAACGAACACGACATGGAATCGTCTGAAAGGACGTGAAGCGTGATGCTGTACCTGGTTAGCTAAGTGGAGTCTTACGGGCTCTTTTCGAACATAGGATAAGCCTAATTTGAAACTTCTTAGAGTCTCAGCCAGGATGGCCTGTCATCCTATTTGATTAACAAGCGATTGAGCAAAGTAATTAGGTATGATTACTAAGCAGTTTTTCTGCTACCCTTGGGTCATTTCTGAACATTTTGAGTCTCATGTACATGAGTCTCTTTGCACCAGTTTGGGAATAAAAACTTGTTAGACGGCAGTTACGGGGCATTTTCTGGTAGAGAAAAGCTGCCGATCTTAGAGGTTTCTACAGTGCAGATTGATTACCGGCAGCAAAATTGGAAGCTAGGACCTCGCAACCTTATGTTAGTCGCTGGACCCTCAACGGTGAACCAGTGTAAATTAGGGGGTGTCCTGGAGGGGACGCTTGACACTTCTGAGTATTTCACATTTCACGGAAGTTGAAGGTGCTTCCTGAAAAAACTCAAACCGAATTCTTCGACCTGGTGATCTGACCCACTCGGTAATGCGTGGTTCGTGCAACAAGAATGCACCTGAAGTCTCTGCAAGAACTTATTATGGTTTTTCACTGACTGGTTATATCCACTTTTTGAACTCGGTCCTCATCATAATGCGACGGTGAAATAAACAACATG